>OVAN01002861.1:0-31445 GCA_900406275.1 Anastatica hierochuntica
GTGAAGAAGGGATTAATGCATTGATGAAGAAGATTCTTGTCATTGAGCTACTTTATCTGCCATGGAAGTCAAAAGCACCTCCTTGGCCAACCCTACCAAAATCCTAGTCTCATATCCTAAGTCTTGCTAATGACTCTAAACAAGCGCATTTGAGAGGCAATCTCATGAATATCCTTTTGTACATATCATTTTTATTATTTCAATGCTTTACTTTTAAGTTCTTAAATTTTAATAAATAATGGTTATGTCTTGGAACGATCTTGTTTCAAAGTCATCCTTTTTGCTCAAGCTTATGTACCAAATGAGAACCATTCGAATTAAGAATCAAGGCTAAGGAAACTTTATGCCTTTGATCTTATTATAAACGTTTGGTCCAAATCGTCTCATCCACTCAACACTCATGCATATGAGTGCAAAAGGTACTCCTAAAATTCATTGTCCATACCATTGCATATTTTTTTGTTTTTGCTTGTTTGTTTAAAGTCATTCTCACGGCTTATGATTCACCGGGACGGTGAAATTTAAGTTCGGTAGAGGGGCTTAGTACTAATTATGTTTTGAGTTGTGATGTTTTCTCTTTTTTCATGCATATTTGAGTCTTGCATTATAAATATGCATATTTTGCGAAAAAAGAAATTTGAATCTCTTTTTCAAATCATAGCATATAGATTGCTTCCATTTGTAAATACTTAGGTTGTTAAGAACATATAGAATTGCATTTTTCATAGGGAACAATGATAGAATAACCTTGTAGATAGAATAGTATTTTGCATAGGGAACAATGATAGAATAACCTTCATATGGCGAGATATCGTATGTCGTCACGGAGTCCCTTACAAAATATTCACCGATAACGGGTCCCAATTCATATCAGATGATTTCAAATCATTCTGCGACACCTGGAACATACGCCTTACTACCTCTACTCTTAGTTACCCTCAAGGGAATGGCCAAGCGGAGGCTGCTAATAAGTCAATATTAGCCAACCTCAAGAAACTCTTAGGTACCTCAAAGAAGTCTTGGGCCGAGAGACTCCCCGAGTTTCTCTGGACATGTCGAACCACCCCACGAAGGGCAACTGAAAAGACTGCTTTCTCTCTAACCTATGGGATCAAAGCTATCGTTCCCGTCGAGGTCTCGGTTGGAAGCCTCCGGCGAAGCCTGTGCACCTCAAACCCGGAAGGTAAAAACAAGTTACTCTTGGATAACCTTGATTGAGGAACGACGAGATCGAGCCTTTTCCCGCATCCAAAACTACCAGCATGCAATGGCACGACAGTAAAACCCTAAGGTTAGGTCACGAAGGTTCGTGATCGATGACCTTGTGCTTCGAAAAGTATTTGATAACACGAAAGAGCAAGGCGCTGGAAAACTAGGAACCAACTGGAAGGGTCCTTATCGGATCACCTAGGTGGTACGACTCGGCGTCTATAAGCTCGTAAATGTACGAACCGGGGTACCAGAGATACGGTCATGGAACGCTATGAATCTCAAGAAGTATTACCATTAGGTACCTGGAAAATCGAACTATGTTAGGCTTGATCCCTTGAAAGGGTACGTAGGCAGCTCCTTCGACGAGCGCAACCCCCACCTCATAAAGAATTACTCCTTATTAGTTCAGGTGTTTCGATGGAAATATACTCCACCCATCAGGCAGCTGACCATTAAACCTCAGCACTTTCTGATAATTCGATACCAAACATCTAATGTTTCCCTTAAAAGAAAATCAAGAATCAGGTTCCTAGAAACCTTAACATTTAAAAGTCTTAAAATCCTATCAGTCAAACTCAGGTTCCTAGAAACCTAAACATTCAAAGGTCTTAAAATCCTATCAGTCAAATTCAGATTCTCAGAAACCTCAACATTTAAAGGTCTTAAAATCCTATCAATCAAATTCAGGTTCCTAAAAACCTCAACATTTAAAGGTCTTAAAATCCTATCAATCAAATTTAGGTTCCTAGAAACCTCAACACTCGAGGGTCCTAAAATCCTATCAATCTTATCCAGGTTCCTAGAAACCTAAACATTTAACAAGGTTTTAAAACCCTATCATCTACCTCAGTGTCCTAGATAACCTAAGTACACATGAGGTCATGAAAGCTTATCAGTCAGAATCGGGTTCCTAAAATCCTTTAAAAAACGGAGGGACATGAAAGTATTCCCTCAAATCTAGGAACACGAAGGCATGAAAATGATTAAAGGACCTAAGGGCCCAGACGATTGAATCTCGACACCTAAGTCGTTGAAGGCTTCTAGGCCCTTTTAGGCGTCTACGAAGCCTGGATTGTAAAGGAAGCCTTAGAAAGGCACGAATAAAGAGTCCTAAACCTAACAAGGACCTTCAGGTCATGTCTAAAAAAAAATACCATGCAACAAAGTAATTTAAACCCGAAGTACTTAATAAAATGCATTAGTATGCATTAAAAGGTTCAAGAGTTTAAAAGCCTCTCTAGGCTCCTAGTCTAGGAGTTTAAAAGCCTCTCGAGGCTCCGAGTTTAAAGAGCTTAAAAGCCTCTCCAGGCTCTAAAAAAACAAACGAAAAGCCTCGTAAGGCATCAAGTCTAAAAAGCAGATAACAAAAGATTAAAGTCACCTAACGATCAACCTTCTTGTGCCCCAGCATCCAGATCTTCATTCTCTTTTGACACCTTAATCTGGATCCATTCAATACCTACTGCTCCAAGGTTGGAGCCATACTCACCTGACATGTTCTGGTTGGCGACCTCTGACACTGAGGCAGCATGAACCTCGTAACCTTCTGAAACCTAAGGGAGAGGAAGCTTGCTCAACGAGAAGTCAGAAACTTGAGATTTATCCCAGTTAGTTGTAGCCTTCGAAAGCAGGGCTACCAGCCGTTCATGCTCTACCTGGGCACTTGTAATCTCCTTGGAGATAAGACTAGTCATGAGCTCAATATTGGCTTGGATCTCTTGAGCGTAGATCTGAGCACTAACCTCTTCCTTCTTTCTCTGAAATTTCTCTTTAATCGTAGCTAAGATCGCCTTGTAGGCATTCATTATATCCTTCTTTCCTTTCCTCATAGCCAGAAAAACCTCATTAGTCATGTTCTTGATAAGCTCCCTATTGACCCCCACCAGGTCAAGGACTTGAGCATCAACTATCTTCTTGGCACTCTCCAAAGCAATAATCCTGTTTCCATTGACCTGGAGGTCTAGGCTCAGATCTGCGTTATACCCCTTCAGCAAATTTAATTGGGACTTCAGCTCCTCAACCTGAGCCTGAAGTCCTGAAGCTTGAGACCTAAACTGATCAGGCTGGGCCTTAGTTTCCAAGAAGGCCAACTTGACATCCTCTAGCTCTTTGGCGTCGGGAAAAACTCAAAATTGTTCTTCATATTCGAGATACGATTTGTTGAAATCATTAGCCAACTGCAAAATTTAAAAAGAAATTAGAAACCTACAAAGGACTTGGCTAAGTCTCATGAAAAGAGATCAAGGTGTGTATGTACCTGACCCAAATGGTACGCTACATCCACATAACCCCTGCTCTTAGACAAATTGTTAATAGCTGGGAAGGAGCATCCCACCTATTTCATGTGATGCATTAACGTAGCCATACCCCAAGCGTCATCAAGCACAGACCCAGGCTTAGAGTAGGTAAAGCTCCAAGAACCTTGGCCACTCCTTGGGGTCGAGGGGGTAGACTTGTAGGACTTGTCACTAGAATCAGACCTCGTCCTTTTAGATGGAGGAAGCTCAGTTTCTCCCTGCCTCTTGAAGTCAATGGGCTAGGCTCACGCTCACAAGGCAGCTCATCATGAGTAGTAGCCAAAGATCTTTCGACAAGAATGATGTCGAGGTCACCTGCTGGTTCATCAACGACTCCTTTCCTAGAGATCTGGGAGGGATCCTTCACGGTCGTTATAGGGACCACATCACGAGGCCCCTTAGATGATTCGTCATCAAGGACCTCCCTGATGGTATCTCTGAAGGACCCACTTGGGACCTTGTCACTGGTACTTCCACAGGAACGAGAACTCCCAGACTGTCTTCCTTCCTTAGTCCTTGCTTCCATTGAGCGAAATGACTGTTGGAGGGGCATGTTTCCTACTTTCTCAGAGGTACTGGCTCCTGTCGAAACCTCAATAGGGGCGACTTCTTTTGAAACTATTTACAAAAGAAATGCAGTTATCAGTTAAATAGATGAAAAACACGTAAAAGAAAAACTACATCAGCGACACCAAACCTTCTAGGTTGTTGACTGGAACGAGGGAAGGTGGATGGAGGTTATACTTATGAGGGAATCTGGCTCTTTCAATCCGATAAGCCGGATAAGAGGTCCAGGTAGTAGGGGACTGTGTGATTTTTCTAACTAGAGCTCTAGCAAATTTGGGGGAAAGTTGAGGCGAGTCTAGAGAACTTGTCATCTTAGACCATGTGGGATGTAAAAAACGTCCTCGAGGAACAGTGTAGGGATCAATTTTGACAAAGAATAATTTCCTGCGCTAATTCTCATCATTAACATAAAATTTAAACAACTAACGACCGGGTCTTGCTGGCAGATAATAGGTCCCTCCCGCTCCTTTTGTCAGGGGACTCTCTTTCAGCATGTATAAGCTCAATAGCTCTTTAAGGCCGAAATCAATGCATTCTTCCCTAGATCTCACTATCAGACCTAGAATAACTCTAATCACAGAGGGACAAAGCTGTGGAAGAGAGAGGTTAAAATGCTCAAGAAGATCCAATAAAAGATCGGGAAGAGGGAACCTAAGGTGACACTTGGTGATATAATGCTCGTGCATACAGAGCCATCCAAGGGGAGGGTCTTCGGGTGTCTCTGTCGGACCACAGAACCTAGCGAGGTTCTTAGGAGCACGCGCCTGGGCCATAAGGTTCACTACCTCTTGATGCTCTAAAGTAGAAGCTTGATGAGGTCCGAAAGAAGAATGGCCTTCCTTGACTGGAACCAGATATTTCGTGACCATCTCTATTTTAACCGCCACGGCAACCGCCTTATCGATCATTCTAGATTTGGGGTTTTTCCTTTTACCACCTCTTTTGGGAGCCTTCGAGCCACCAGCGTCGTCTTTCGGGTGATCCATTCGAAAGGGAAAAAGGAATTGGGGTGCTAAGAGGAAGAATTGTAAAAGAAAACTATCAGTATTCTAAGTTAAAGAAGGGTTGCATGAGAGGAGAGGATAAAACGTAAAAGTAAAAAAAAAAAGGAAAGAGAAAGAAATTACCTGATTGATCGTGGGCACAACCTAAAGTAGAGGGGGGAGGCAGTTAATGAGGAAGCTTTATATTGAGTCATAAGGCACAAGTGCCAAGTTTAACCTCTTCGCCTCCCCCGTCTATCTAAGCCATTGGATTAGCAGGAGTTGATCATCACTGTTGATTTCAAATGGATCGAATCTCAACGTGGAGATTGATAACTATCGGTTTGCCTGAAGAAATGATTGCAGAATCTAAACGTGATTTGCGTCAAAACCGAAGGAAGCTCCATAGGTCTAGACGCAGGGGGCAACTATTGGGCCCGGATTTCATAAGCCCAATAAGGGAGAATTTTAGGTAAAAGATAAAGTGGTCGAGGGGCCGATTAAATGCATGGGCCCACCACGAAGAGAGAGGAAGTAGCTGATGATGAAGCGGCATCGTTTCAGGCAGTCAAAGGAAGAAAGTCGTTCATGAGACCTGCGGAGAGGGGATCTCGGAACCTCGTACCAGATTCCGTGAGAAGTTGAAGGTTATAAGAGGAGAGTAGCATCAAGAGAAGGGGCTGGCCACAATTAGGTTTTAGGAAGACGACTATTAACATCAGAAAGCTTGAGTTTTCTTGGTTCGGTTACATTCAAATATCTCTTGTAAAAGGTTTCGATCATCAATAATAAACACAACTTTTTTCAAATAATTCTTAGCTCAAAACGGGATTCGTCCCACTTCTTTTCCCGCATTTATTCATTTTGAACTTAGTTGAAATTAGGTGTGAGATCTAACTCTCACATATACATAGAGAGAGAGAGAAGAGAGAGAGAGAGAGAGAGAGAGAGAGAAGAATTTCAAATATATGCATATTGGCTTAATCCAAGTAGGAATAAAACTTCTTTCAAAAGAGGGCGTAAATACTTCTATTTTAGCTATCATAAGAGATACGCAATTTTAAAAATTTGAAGATTCTTTATTAAGTTCTATTGAGTCAAATTTATGCATTGGACCAATATCTTTTGATTGCTATCCAAATTTCATAGTTTCTTTACATAATAAAAATATCTTGCAGTGGTTTCACAAGTTAAAACTCATAACTATGAAGTGATAGAAAGATCGATACCAATAGCTTTGATACTTTGAGTTCATTATAAAGCTATGGCAAGTGCTTTCTCTTCAAAAGTAAAAGTTTCAAACAAAAAAGGTAAAACACTTCTTCTTCAAACAGATCCTTCTAGATTTAACTCTGTTATTCCTAAATCTATTCAATGGAAAGGTATAAACCTCCCAGATGAATAAGTTCTTGACGGAGATGCTCAATCAAAACCTCCTAAACCAATAGAGCCTATTGTACCCAATTAAAACATATCGAACAATTTCATGATGGAAAGGTTAAACTTTATTTTATTAGAAAAAATAACCAAGCCCACAGTAACGATTGTTAATGTGAATCTTCCTCCCTTCTTGAGACAATAGGCTTAGGAAGATTATCTCAAATTGCTCAAGAGTACCCAAGTAGAGAAAGATCTTCAAAGTTTATGCCACAATTTTCAACATCCGATATTCAAAATTAAGATTTAAGAAATGTTGATTTTCAAACGCAAATTCCAAAACATGTCTACATAGCAGAAAATAATTTTTCACAAAATGAATTTTCCACAAAATCTGAGCCAACCAGTCCTACTTTTTTAGCAATCACGTATAATATGTTTAACGAACTAAATGTTTTGGAAAAAGAATTTCATATTTACAAAATATTTTTGAGAGTTGATTTCTACTCATAAAATAATACTCAAAAAGGCTTTGGTTTTTCAATTGTTTTAAATAGAACATTTATACAAGAAGACTTATAAATATCTTCACAAGAATCAAGTTCAAGTCTTATTTTTCACTTGGTTTGAGGATTATACACCGGAAAATAATATCTATTTTCTCTTCTTTAACTATGCAAATCCTATCACCAACCGAAATAAACCTCCCTAGTGGGAAACTCTTGCAAATGAAAACATTTTTTGTTCCAACCACCCTCTCTCCAAAAAACAAACTTGGTATCACGTGTAACACCGATTGAAGTTATTCCTCATAAACTCCCACGAAGATGAAAAAATAAACATTAGAAATATTTTTATTTAAAATAAATTTTCAAACAAAAATCTTGGAACAATAAGCAAACTGCTAGACAGAAGTGAGAAATAAATTCAAAGTCAAAAGGTTTTTCTTGAAACACCTCCCTCAGAAAACAAAAATAAAAGCCCCATGTTCAAACATTTTGAAGTCTCAAAGTTCCAGTGACAAAACTTATCAAAATTCAAATATAGAGTTCATTCCCGTAATTCAAAGTCAGTCTAGTAGAATTAAAATGCGAGATAATGACATTCCTTAACCTTCTAACATTCCAGACACCACCAACCTTCAAAATACAAATTAATACTCTAGCTCAGGATTCAAACACTAATGAAACCTCTGAAAAACTCTTTGAACTAATCCATAAAATAAACCCTATAAACTGGAACAATAAACAAGAACACCAAATGATTTCTGCCCCCGATCTTGGAAAAATTCAACCAATTGATCGATTTAGATTCAACTCCTCTTCGGTGTATGACTGAGATATTGACGACATTTCTGAATACAACATCTTAAGTTTTCTCCAAAAGATGACAATGGCTGCAAACGCCAAGTAGACAACCAAGATAGAAGAGTTCCCAAACTACTAATAGCTAGTTTTTAAGGACAACTTAAAGGATTGTAGGATAACTACATAGCACATCAACAACGTATTGAAATATTAAATGTCATAAAGACGGATGAAGATAGTATGTTGATTCTAGATGAATTAGAAAGCCCCCCCCCCCAACAAGATGTTGTAGCAACCATAGTTATAGCCATAACCTTACACAAAAATGTTGAACTTCTCCTAAATCTCAGATGTAAAAAACTAAGTGATTTTCAATGGTATAAAAATACTTTTCTAACGAGAGTTTAACTCCGTCAGGATTCAAACTAACCCTTCTAGAAAGAAAATTTTCTTTTTGACCTCCCAACACTTTTAGGAGAAAAGTTTAGAAACAACATTAAAGAATAAAATGGAACCAAAATAATAGATTATGACGATTTCACATATGGAGAATTGATAAGTATTGTTCAACAAGGATGTCTTAAAATTTTTCAAGATCTAAAACTCCAAAAACATCTTGATTAGGAACTCAGAAAAATCCAAAGTAGAATTAGTTTCTTTATGTAAACAATTCGAAATAGACTCCCTAGAGGAATTAATTCATGCCCAAGCGAATGTAGTAAGTCTTATTAATCCAAAATAAAGCCAAAAAATCTTACTCCCTCTGAAATAAAAGGTATTCGAGAAGCCATGAAGGTCCCAAACCTCTCAAAAATTTGTCTTGGCAAAAAACACATACGAAGTTTCAATCAAAAGAATCCCAAGCCACTAAACCTTACTATAAAAATCTTACGTGTTATAAATGCCATAAAAATGGCCACACTTCAAAATTTTGTCTTCTAAATAAGAAGATTCAAGAATTAGACCTTGGAGAAGAACTTTCAAGTAAGATATCAAATCTCTTACTAGACTATTCTTTATCATCATCTGATTCAGAATCCTCTTTAACCTCGAAAAAGGCTTACAAGTTGGTTAACTAGACTCATATACATCATCTGGTTCAAACATCAACGAGAAAACCCTTAAAGTTCTTACAAAAAGATCAATAATTCCATCTTGAAATCTTAAATTCAATTAAAGATCCATTTTTAAAACAGAAATTTCTAGAAAAAATTCATTTTCCCTAACTGATAATCCTCCAAAACCCGTTGTCCCGACCAAATCCAAATCATCATCTTATGATCTCACTGGCATTCTTAGTAATAGAAAGAAAGAAGCCTCCAAGACATCATTACAAGATCTTAGAGCTGAAATTGTTGAAAAAAAGAGCTGAAATTAAAGAAATAAAATCAAAATCTTAAAAGAAAAACAAAACATGATTCAGAATACTTCCATTCAATTTTAGTTTCAATAAAAACACAACTTGATTCTAGTTCTGATGAACTTGAAAATGAAACTCTCGAAAATATTGAAGAAGAGCTTATCCTAAAAGAACAAATGCATTCTCCAATGATTTTCTTTGTGTCTTAAGAGAAATCACATCTAGAAAATATAAGATTAGAGTAATAATAGTTTTCTCTGAAAATTATAAAATATATACTACTGTTCTTTCGACACTAGGGCTGATCTTTATTGTACCAAGTCTATTTCCATCTTGAAACTCAAGAAAAAGACTCCAAAGAAAATAATTATAAACTTTGCATAACATCCAAAGTTGAAGCTTCTGTTTTAAAAGATAACATTTTAATCAAAACTGCATTTGTCCTCACTAATGATATTTACCAAAATGTCATTTTAGAAACCCCTTTTATAAATTTAATCACTTTGTACAAAGTTATGGATGATTCAATATGCTTTAAAACAAAAATCAAGAAACTATGTTTTGAATTTCTTGAAAGCCCTAAAAACGCAATCTCAATTTAATATAAGATTGTTCTATACAAGTAAAAAATTTTAAGTACTTTAATACAAAGAAAAACCTCCCATTTAGAAAATCTAAAATCAAAATTCCTCTTGGATAGAACTAAAAGAATATTAGATATAAAAGATAAAGTTTCAGATCTTTTCGAACTCTTTGAAAAAGAAATTTGTTCAGATTTACCGACTACATTTTGGAACTCACAACAACATATTTTCGATTTACCTTACGAAGATGACTTTAGTGAAAAAGATATTCCTACTAAACCCCGACCAATTCAAATGAATTCTGAATTAGAAATTTATTGTAAAAAATAAATTGATGATCTTTTAAAAAAAGATTTAATTTCAAAATCCAGATCACCTTGGTCATGTTCGGAATTCTATGTAAATAAAATTCTGAAATAGAAAGAGCAACTCCACGTCTAGTAATTAACGATAAACCACTAAACATTGATTTAAAATGGATTAGGTACCCAATACCTAATAAAAATATTTATTACAAAACTTTATTCTGCACATATGTTTTCAAAATTTGATCTAAAGGATTTTGGCAAATACAAATCTCTGAAAAAGACAAGTACAAAACATCTTTTACTATACCTTTTGGCCAATATCAATGGAATTTCAAAAGATTATGAATGATATTTTCTGAATATTCAAAATTCTGCATAGTTTACATTGATGATATATTTATATTCTCAAAAACCATTGAAGAACATTTCAAACATCTTAAAACATTTTATTACATCGCAACAATAAACGGTCTAGTAGTTTCAAAATCATAAATGTCTATATTCCAAACCAAGATTAGATTCTTAGGTCATTACATAACTTAGAGAATGATTCAACCAATAAAAAGATCTTTAGAATTTGCAAATAAATTTCCTGACAAAATTTTAGTTAAAACTAAGTTACAAAGGTTCCTTGGAAGTCTTAATTATGTCTTAGATTTTTGTCCGAATATTAATAGTTTAGCCAAACCATTACATAACCGTCTTAAGAAGAACCTAATTCATTGGACAAAAGGACATATGATCTTTGACATGTGTGGATTTTGAGTCCCACTAAGGAAAGTTTAAATTTATAAACTAATCTAAACTCAACAATTCCCGCAAGAGAATGGTGTCGAGTTGTAGTATTTTAGGTATCGTTCAAGGGATTTAGGAACTTAACTAGCAAGAACCTAAACAAAGAGAATACAGTAAATATACTAGTCTAGGGGAGTCGATTTAGATGGGGTGTCACAAGTCTCAACTAAATTTAAGCATAAATAAAGGCAAACATAATGAAATTGCAAAAATAAAGACAATATAAAAGCAAGCAATAAGTAAAGTGCAAGAAAATAACAAGCATTAAGTGTAATCAATGAAAAAGATCAGATCTTAAAACATAGCAATTGGTTCGGGTCGATCTAAAACTACAATGGGCCTTGACAAGGCTTTATTAGAGGATTAAAGCTAATCTTAGGCCAAGGAACCCTTCTTAGTCCATCTACCCACTCTCATGGCGAAGATCTATTCACCCATACATAGGACAAGGCTCAGCTCTTGTTTTTTGTCTATCTAAACATTTAAGTGATAGTAATCTACAAGTCCTTCTAGCCATTTAACATCTAGGTACATCCACTCTCATGGGTCAAGATGAAAACATAGACATTGTTCTCTACAGCATTTCAACAAACATTTTCTGGGCGTCAATGAGCAAGCAATTAACTTTCATATAACTAAACAAAATCTAGTAGGAATCTATGTCAAAATTTAGCCTAATCATCCACAACAATCATAGATCTAACCCTAGCCTACTACATCACAAGATCCTTAAAGGATCTACTCACTAAGATTAATGGAAATTGAAAGACAAAGTTTGTTCTTTGAACTCCCATGATCTTAGATCTAGAAAATAAAAGAGAGAAGTAGAAAAGAGAAACACAAATTAAATTAAAAGATCTAATGTAAAATAAAAAGATCTAATGTAAAAATTTAAAGATCTAATGTTTGATCTTGCAAAACAGAGAAAAAGATAAGAAAATTTGATAAGAGTTGTAAAGATATGTTCTTCAGAGATAAGAGAGGCTATTTATACAAGAGGGACGGAGAAAAGTTGCCCTAAAGACCATTTTTTACGTATGTGCATGCCAATATCGGTCCCGTGCATGTGGCTATCCACCACATGACTGATAGTTGCATGCATGGGGCGGAAAATTCTCATTTTTATGTGGCTATCGGTACTGTGCATGCCACTATCGGTCCCATGACATATAGCCACATGCGTGGGCAGTTTTTTGGTTTCTTCTTTGCTCCTTTGATGGCTCATTTGCTATCATATTTTCCCCATTCATTTAGCTCCTTTTCCCATGATTTCTTGACTTAAAAACCACCTTGAATCCTTCCATTGAGCCTCTATTGGGCCACTCCAAAGTTTGTACCTACAAATGCAAAAATATGTATGCATATGCAACAAAGCCTTAAACTAGACTCTTAACTCAAACTAGATGATTTCTAAGGCTATAATGCAATATTTATAACCTAAAAGTGAAAAAAAATATAGCTTAAATGCACCTAAATATGCAAGAAAATATGTACATGTCAAATCCACCAGACTTGCCCTTTGTTTTTCCTCAAGCAAACAACAAAGATCAAACCCGGAAGTAATGTTTGAAAATGGGAACTCAAAACCAAGATTGAAAAGGAATGCTTTATGCCCAATGTACTACACAAGTATAATGGTGCAAAAGTCATCTAAGAGTTTATGTACTTCGCCAAATCATCACAAAACCAACTCATAGAATCTAAGCTAAGCATCCACAAACTATCCTATCGTCAATTCCTTTTTACATTCAATTAAGCCTAGGCGTGAGTTCTTTACTTATGGGCGATGCATCTCATCCATTTGGTTTGGTTCTTTAGAAAGGGTTTTTGTGTGAAGAAGTGTTTGACAGAAAGTGATTTCACACGATTTTATTGGTTTCTCTCAACAAGTAATGCAAGACAATTGGAAAAAGCAAGGTGGTAGTTGAAAAAGTTATGCATACAAAGCATTTACTTCCTCTAATTGCTCCCACCCATTGATTCCTTAGAATCTAGACATAGTCTTAAGATGTTTTCGATCCTAGCACTAGAAACCATAAACTTTTATACCTTAAAACACACTCTTTCTTTTTCTTTTTGTAGACAACTAGAGATTCTTAGATATTCTTTACTTCTTAGCTACTAACCTTCTTTTGATTTTAAGAGACACTATTCTAATCATTTTGGATTCTTTATTTTCTTTTCATAACAAGGTTGGACTCTCTAAGCTTTTTTTTTTAATTTCTAAGGTTAGAGCTTAAACTTTTTATAATCTCTAAAGTCTTTTTCTTTTCACTTCTTTTCGTTATCTTTCTCGATTTTTCCTTTCTTTTTTTTTCTTTTTTTTCACACAACCTAGGATCATATTTACATTAAGGAACACTTACTTGCCAATTTCTACACTAACAATTCCCAAGACTCAAATGAACCCAAAACCACTAAAGATTTTCCCCTCCGAAGACTCTAGTTAACCTTAAAATGAGCTAACCCTAAGGAAGTATCCTCTTTGTCGTTCAACTTCAATTCACTCGGGATTTTGCTCGTATGTGCACTTTCCAAAAGAGGCCTCACAAACGAAATAATAGAGGGTTTGAAAGAAAGGTTTATGGGTTTTCAAGGATGAGGACACTACTCTAAAAGTGAGAGTAGTCACTTGAGCTAATAACGAGTGGTAAAATCAGTTAAGAACATAGCTCAAATGTTTGTGTTTTTTCATGTCAAGTATAGCAAAGCCCATTAGAAAGATTTAAAATTCAATTAACTTCCACTTAGATAGGAATTGATTCTAAAGACAATTTACTTAAACATTCGCAAAGACCTTCAAGTGATTAGTTCCTATCATGGATTTTCCAAATACTAAAAGTGGTCTCTGCAATATTGCACTTTTAGTGTGGGCATTGGTTATTAAGCAAAAATTAACTATCTACAAGGCAATCCTATCATTTTTCCATATGCAAATGCAATCCTATATGCTTCTAACAACCTTAATATATACAAACGGATGCAATCTATATGCAATGTTTTGAAAACAAATTGAAAATCTTTTTGGTTTTTTCGAAAAATTTTCAATTTTTTTTGTGTTTTTCACAAATTTAGCTATTAACAATGCTATTAACAAGGATGATGAAAATGAAAACATCAAATCGAAAAATTGACATTAGTACCAAGCACCTCCCCGGACTTAAAATTCACCACCATGGTGAATCCTAAGCCGTGAGAGAAACTTGAAAAACAAACACAGAGACCGAAAATATGAATGGTATAAAAAAATGGATAGTCATCTTTATGAGTGTCGAGTGGATGAAGTGGAGGAGTCATGCTCATTGGCTTGGCGTTGTGAGCTCCTTGGGCAAGATGATGATTGGTCGATGGGATCCTTCCCATGTCTCCTCTAAGGCGGCTCTTGAAAAATGAAGTTTTTGGTGGGTTCATTTCATGCTCAATTGGTACTCGGATCACTAAAAGGGGTAAAGCAACCGAGTGCCTTGGTTGTTGATATCCATAGTCAACCAAGTCCTTGTCGTCCGTCTCTTCCACACTTGAAGTAGCATAGTGATTATATTTTTCGCTCTTCTTCACCCTTCTCCATAACCTTGTGAAGAAGTTTCCTTGTTTCTTTAATACCTTCTCTTGATTATTTACTTTTCTTTCGAGGTACATCTCGTACTAATTCCTTTGATAAATTGTGGATGGTTCTTCGTGTTGGTAGCTAAAATCAAAGGCGTTCTCCTCCTCTTGGTTTGGTTGTTGTTCGTTGGGATTTAATTTGTAAATCCGTTGTTCACTTGGTAGTTCATGGCAGTTTACATGAAGATGGTGAGGGAGTTGAAACGAGAGATTCTCATCCTTGGTGGCGGTCGTGTGCTCTTGTAGAGGTAAGTAGCATGCTTTTCTTTTTCTCTCTTCCTCGATGA
This sequence comes from Anastatica hierochuntica, assembly GCA_900406275.1. NCBI lineage: Eukaryota > Viridiplantae > Streptophyta > Magnoliopsida > Brassicales > Brassicaceae > Anastatica > Anastatica hierochuntica. The sequence goes on from OVAN01002861.1 coordinate 14,684, forward strand.
ACAAGTAAACTTGGGTGTAGATGGCACCGTGATACCCATAAAGGAACTTTTGCTTAACCAACTGATCCATGTCCATCCATTTTTCTCCTCTCAACCTTCAGAACTCTCCATGATTAATACCCACGTGAAGGAACAACAGTGTGAGGAACCCGCCAATTCCTATCAATGGCTTCCTTGTTGACCTTAGCTCCTCGTGGTAGTTAAGCATCTCAGAAGTTAAAATGCCACCATTGTTAACATCATCCTAAAAATAGTCTTCCATTATCTCTCCACTTGGACCTTTTGTTACCATTTTCAACTTTGGAAGAGCAATTTCAACCCCAATTTTCTCACCGAGCTTGGTGAACCACGTGACAAGAAGGTGTTGCCGAGACACTCTTGGAGGTGTAAGTAAAGGCTCGTCTCTTCATCGTAACAACTCAAATAGGTAACGTTTCTTGTTCCACTTGATGCCATTTTGGATCCTACAAAAATTAGTAGTAATTGTAAGCTTCAAATTATTTTATGAACGAATTTATTGATTTAAGAAGGGTTTTGCTTTAAATCAATTTTAAACCTTCAAGAACAAATCAATCTAAATATCGATTTTTAGCAACTTCCTCAAACAAAACATTCAAACTAATTGCTACATGGACTGAAAACAAATGAACCGAAACTTTTCTTCAAAATCTCCTCAAAATGAACGGCCATTTCACTTGACTCAATGCTTAGCATTTTCAAAAATTCTCACAAGTTACCGAATGATGACATGATCCGAGCCAGATGCTTACAAAAATTACCATGAGAATGCTCATATTAATCATTCAAAGATCTTTCCTAAATTGGGTAAGTGAGCACTTAATATAATTTACCCAAATTCAATATTAATGAACAATATTCAAGGCTTTCTGAATGAAGAACAAGTAAAACAAGCATCACATTAACATAACAATGCAATGACAAATGAAATGAAGATTCAAGAGTTCTCCCTATAAGCTTTTAAAACCGAAAATTTCAAGCATAAAGGACAACTTTTCAAAATTGTAAACTCCTTGAATTCTTCATGGATTCTAAGCATATATACCATCAATTTACTTTAAGAACCAACTAAAATAATTTTCTCCAAAATTTATTCAAGAACACTATTCATAAGCACTATTTATCAAGAAGAACAATTCATAATTCAAGTCTTTTTCGTTGTTTTTAAGAAGATCCAATACATGAAAACTCAACAACTATGCTTAAGCTAACAATATAACTCACAAACAACATCAAATTCACTTCACATAAGTAAAATCAAAAAATTTCACTTAATAAAGGAGAAGTTTTGTCATTCATACCTTTGATTTCTTGATTAAAAGATGATTATGATAAGCTTAAAGCTTGTAAAACATTTGAAAAGAGGATTGAACTCGCAAGAATTCTCAAAGTTTCTCTCAAAATTTAAAGAACAAAAATTCTAACTTTTGAAAACTATGGATGTCGATTTCTTAAGCTAAAGGAGAGACACTTTCTTTTTCAATTAGCATGTGAAAATGATGGTGGAGTGCTCAAGTTGGTGGTAACTTCTAAAAATTGCAAAATGGTCCTTGAAAAATACTTCCATAACCAATTGCCAAAAATTCACTAAAAACACCCTTAAACTTTGAAATCCAAAATGGGGGAGGGGGAAATTAATTTTAGTTTTTTTAAAAAATAGGATCAAAGGTTTTTAATTGAATCAAAAGTATTAAGTTTTCTCAAATCAAGCTTTTGCAAAATCACTCTTGAAGGAATTTTAAAATGGTGAAATTCAAATGAATAACTTGAGTTGAGAGAACTTACCCTAGCCATAGGAATTTTTTAAGTGTTGAGTCACATTGACTCATTGTAAATGTTTATATCATCTTCTTCCTTGGCATTTGATTCTTGCTACAAATGGTTCTCCTTTGGCACCTAAGCTTTGAGCAAAGAGGAATGACTTTGTAACAAGAATGTTTCAAGGCATAACCATCATTATTGAAATTTAAAGACTTAAAGAGATAAAAGAAAATATTTACAAAGAATACTCATGAGATTGTCTCTCAAGTGTGCTTGTTTAAGGTCTTTATCTTCACCTTACTTCTTCTTTTTAGTTGGTGAAGTCAAGGACCACCTCTTCATGGTTTGGTCTCATTGGTGCTTTCCTGATACCCCATTCATTGATCTTGAAGAACTTCTTTATCCTTTTGCCTTTGTAGAAATAGAGGTCGTAGCTAGCCTTGTAGTTGTAAGGTGAATGAATTGAGTTTTCTTCTCATGGGTAAACTCCTCTTTACTGGAAGTAGTCCCAAACTTCATCCCTTTCAAAATTTTCATAGCTCTTTTCCTCATGGGTTCTACCATTTGGCTTAGCTCCTTTTTGGTACATTGTTCCAAAATATCCAACATCCTTGTCGAGATCGAGCATAGAATAGGATGTTTGTTTATCAACCTTCTTCAGAAACGTTTCCTTGGCTTCAAAATCTATTATAATATCGGCGGTTAGAAAGAAAGGAGTTCTAAGGATGATTAGGAACTTAGCTTGATTTCACAAAGGTGTTTCCAATCCTTAGCTCCATATTTTTCAACCTACCCATTGGAACTTTCTTTGTAACATCTCCCAAGAGTATAAAGTTAGCTCCTTTCTTGATTTCATATTGTAAACCAACCTCCTTTACATGGTCTAAAGAGATTACCAGTATCCGCTAAAGCATCTTCAATTTGGTAGTCTTTGAGAGCGCAAGGTATAACAAATCTTCCTTCAATTTTGCTCTTTTCTAATACCTTCTCAATTGTTCTAGTTGTTGGAATTCCATTAGCTTGCAATACCTTATCTATGTCTATCATAGCCAAATTCTTCTCAAGCCTTGCCTTAACTATTTCATCGGTTTTAACCTCCTCATACCATTCTTGTGGGATGTCTAAGTCGCCATCCCGCTTCATCTTTCTATAGTGTAGTCCCAAGATTTTATTCTTGAAACGTTGAGGATACGGTAGCTTGGTCTTAAGAGCTGCTAAGTTCAAGATAACAATCTCTTCTTGACTTATATCCGTCTCTCTAGGCATGTCCCTAGGAATCTTTGGTTTTTTTATATTTCTTTTCAAATACTTCATCCCTTGAGACATCACTTTCTTCATTGTTCTATTTCTTGAAGCTTTCTTCTTTCATAGCTTCCTTAACCACTTTTTCTTTAGGAGCCTTATCTTCAAACAAAGGCTTTTCCTTCTTCCAATCAAAATTGACATCTCCTTCAAGAGGTGGAGTGTATTTCTTTTCAAACTTCTTTTCATTGCAAGTACTAAGACCATCTAAATCTAGTCTAGATTCGACATGACCTTCCTTCTTAAGAGGATTTCCAAACAATTCAACTCCCAATTTATCATCAAATTTCTCATCAATAGGATTCAAAAAGAGTCTTTCTAAATCATTGATGATCTCTTCCTCTTCAAGAGTGAAGATAATACCTTTACATGGCTTAGGATCATTGTTAATTTCCTTCAAGAGGATATTGCAATAGTTTTTGCTTGATTATCCTTTCTCTTTGACTACAGCCTTGCCTTTTTGGTCCAAAATCACTTGATGTAGTTATGAATCTATGACCTTCTCATGTGAAGCTAGAGCATCATGCTTAATGTTAATGTCTCAGTACATAGCTTCCATCTTCGCATTCATTTCTCCAAATCTCTTGTCAAGCTCGGCCTTAGTTTCAATTTGCCATTCAACTAGCTTCTTAAGCATGACATGATTCTCTTCTTCTTTGGAAGGATCGGCTTGTTGTTGAGGCTTTTGGTAGTAGCCTTGCTTCGATTGGTATTGATACCCTTGTTGGTTAGTCTTGGGAGGGTAGACTTGATCTTGAGGATTCTCCACATTATTGATTCGGTAGGACAAGTTGTTGTTGTAAGGCGTGCATCCTTGATTGAAGGGCTTTTGGTAGTACCTTCCTTTGATGTAGCTCACTTCATCTTGGTTCTCACCATCTTGTCCTCCTTAACATTCGGTTTCAGCAAAATGAACACTCCTTTTTGTTTAGAGAATGAGCTTATCAAGCTTGTCATTAAGCTCCTTGATCTTTTCATCCTTTGATCTTGCGCCTCTTACCGTTCTATCATAATATTTTCCATCATAATGATAACTTTGGGCAAGAGTATCAATGAGTTTCTCTCCTTGTTCGGCGGAGAGACTAGCAAAGCTTCCCATTGAAGGGGTGTTCAAAGCTAGGTGGAAATTCTCATGTATTTCTCTATGGAAAAATTGAAGCAAGTTGCCTTTAGTGATCCCATGATGGGGCCAACTCCTAATGTATCCATTGAAGCAGTCCCAAGCTTCATATAGTGATTCTACTCCTCCTTACTTGAAAGTAGAAATCTCATTTCTTATCTCTGCCGTTCTTTGTGGTGAGAAGAACTTTTGCAAGAACCTTTTCTTGCATTCATCCCACGTTGTGATTGAATATATCACAACGCTCTTCTCCCATTGTGAGGCTTTGTCTCCTAGAGAAAATGGAAACACATTCAATTTTGATGATATCTTCCGCCACTACATTTATCTTCACTGTTCCACACAACCTTACAAAGTTATCCAAATGCTCAAGAGGATTATCCAAAGCTAGACCAAAGGAACGATCATTTTGTATGATATTAATCAAGCTAGACTTGAATTTAAATTTATTGTTGCGGATTGGTGGAGGCCTTATCCCCATTCTTTCGCCATTAGTGAATGGATCATCTCCTTCTCCTATCCTTGATTCTCCTCTAGGTGGGTGGATTGGCTGGTATTCTTGGTCCCCTTGACCAATGAACAACCATTGAGGTGCACAGGGGGCTTTTGCATGTGGTTGATTCTCCATATGAGGAGGATTCTCTTATTCGATTTTGCGATTCATTCCCAGTCTATGTAGATGGGCTTATCTTTCCCAAAATCTCCTTCTTGAGTTTTGTCTTTTGTTGTGTGTTGGATCAATGTCAAGAAGTCTTGTATTTGGTTTACTTCTAGACCGTGTTACCATGTATCTTCACGAATCAAAGAAAATCAACAAAAGAAAGTAAGAACTTTGGTGAAATAAGCAAAAAATAAATCCTAGTCTTTTGAAATCTAGGAATCTCTTTGAAGATTCTTGCTAAAGTCTAAATCCTTGTGCATTGGCTCCAAAACTTGACGTGTGTGGATTTTGAGTCCCAACAGGGCAAGCTTAAATTTATAAACCTAACCTAAACACAATTATTCCCGCAAGAGAACGGTGTAAAGTTGTAGTATTTTAGGTATCATCCAAGTGATTTAAGAACTTAACTAGCAATAACCTAAACAAAGAGAATACACTAGATGTCCTAGTCTATGGAAGTCGATTTATATGGGGTGTCACAAGTCTCAACTAAATCTAAGCATAAATAAAGGGAAACATGATGAAATTGCATAAATAAAGACAATATGAAAGCAAGCAATAAGTATAATACAAGAAAGTAACAAGCTTTAAGTGTAATCAATGAAAAATATCGAATATTGAGACATAGCAATTGGTTCGGGATCGATCTAAAAACATAATGGACGTCGTTAAGGATTTATTAGAGGATTAAAGTTATTCCTGGGCCAAGGAACCCATCTTAGTCGATCTACCCACTCTCATGGCGAAAATCTATTCACTCATACACATTACAAGGCTCAACTCTCGCTTTTTGCCTATCTAAACATGCATGTGATAGTAATCTACAAGTCCTTATAGCCATTTAACACCTAGGTACATTCACTCTCATGGGCCAAGACGAAAAACATAGACTTTGTTCTCTCAAGCATTTCATCGAACACTTTCTAGGCGTCAATGAGCAAGCAATGAACTTTCATAGAACTAAACAAAATTTAGTAGGAAATTGTTGTGTACACAATTTCATGCATATTTAGATGTATTTTAGCTTAGGTTCATCCACTTTTAGGTTATATATATTGCATTTTAACCAAAATCTACCACATTATTTTTGTCTATTGTCTTGCACTACTTTTTGAGAGAAACCCCAATAAAACAGAGTGAACCCTCTCCTTTTGACACTTCTCTGTACATAGACCCTTTATTTAAAACTCCAAACCGAATGGATGAGATGCATTGCCCATAAGTAAGAACTCACGCCTAAGCTTAATTGAATGTAAAAAGGAATTGGCGATGGGAATGTTTATGGATGCTTAGCTTAGATTCTAAGAGTTAGTTTTGTGATGATCATTGAGAAGTACATATGATCTTATATGATCTTTGTATCATTATACTTGTCTATAGGACATTGGGGATAAGGCATTACTTTTCTATCTTGGTTTTGAGTTCCCGCTTTCAAACCTTGCTTCCGGATTTGATCTTTGTTGTTTACTTGAGGACAAGCAAAGGACAAGTCCATGGGAGTTGATGTGTACATAATTTCATGCATATTTAAATGCATTTTATCATAGTTCCATTCACTTTTAGGTTGTATATATTGCATTTTAGCATTAGAATCCATATAGTTTAAGTCTAGAGTCTAGTTTTAGAGTTAGTTGTATATGCATACATTTTCTTTTATTGTATGTTCTACTTTTGGAGTCGCTTAATGGATGCTCAAGAGATAGATTCAAGGTGGTCACGGAGCTAAGAAATCACGGGAATGAAGTGCTAAATGCATGTGGAAAGGATGAAGACAATGGAGCTAACAAGGTACCAAAGAAGAAGCCTTAAACTGCAAATGCATGTGGCTATCGATCATGCTCGTCGATAGTGGCATGCATGGAATCACTAGCCACATGCACTGGGAATATAGCTACCAAGTGCATGCCATATCGGCCAGAATGGTTGATAGGCACATGCACAGGATCGATAGTGGCATGCACAGACAGGAAAGTTTGATTTTAGGGCAACTTCTCTTCCTTCCTTTAGTATAAATAGCCTCCCATATGTTTCAAGAACACACCTTTGAAATTCTTTACAATTTTTCTTGTTCTTTCTAATACTTATCAAGATCTAAAGACTTGTAATAAATATTTTGGTTTCTTTTATTTAGATTTGTGTTTCTTTTACATCTAGATCTAAGGGCATGGAAGCTCAAAGACCAAACCCTTGTCTTTGGATTTCCATGAAACTTAGTGAGTAGATCCCTCTAAGATCTTGAGATGCAGTAGGCTAGAGTTAGATATAGGGTTTTGATGGACGATAGGGCTAAGTTTTGGTATAGATTTCTACTAGATCTTGTTTAGTTCTTCAAAGTTCATTGCTTGCTCATTGATCCCTAGAAAGTGTTCGATGAAATGTCTAAGAGAACAAGATCTATGTCTTTCACTTGGGCCCATGAGAGTGGATGTTACCTAGGTGCTAGATGGCCAGAAGGACTTGTTGATCATTATCACATATAGTTTTAGATAAGCAATAAGCAAGAGTTGAGCCTTGTAATGTGTATAGGTGAATAGATCTTCGCCATGAGAGCGGGGAGATCGATAAACGAGGGATCCTTGGAATAGGAATAACTTCCAATCCTCTAATAAAGCCTTAGTAAAGTCCATCATAAGTTTAGATCAAGTCCGAACCAATTGCTACTATCTCAAGATTCGATCTTTTCCATTGTTTACACTTAAAGCTTGTACCTTTCTTGCCTTTTACTTATTGCTTGTTTACTTATTGTCTTTATTTATGCCTTTTAATTATGTTTTCCTTGGTTAATGTTTAGATTTAGTGGAGACTCGTGACAACCACATTTAAATCGACCCTCTAGACTAGAATTTCTAGTGCATTCTCCTTGCTTAGGTTCTTCTAGATAAGCCTCTAAATCCTTGGACGATACCTCAAGTACTTCAACTCGACCTCGTTCTCTTGCTGTCGAGTAGGCTTAGGTTTTATAAATTTAATCTTGCTCATTGCACCCTCCAACAGGGGTGAAGACAATTTTTGGCGTCGTTGCCGTTGGATTAAGGCTTTGGCTAGAATCTTCAAAGAGATTTCTAGAATTCAATGACTAGGATTTATTTTTTTGTTTATTTCAGCAAAGTTTCTAACTTTCTTTTGTTGATTTTCTTTGATTTGTGAAGGTACATAATAACAAGGTCTAGAAGTGAGCCAAATACAAGACTACTTGACATTGATCCGACACACATTAAAAGGAAAAACTCAAGACAAAGTAGAGCTATAGAAAGACAAGTCCATCTACTAAGGTTGAGTATGAATCAAGAAATTGAAGAAGAGAATCCACCACATACGGAGAATCAACCACAAGAACGAATTCCCCCTCCACCTCATGGGATGTTCGTTGGTCAAGAGGACCGAGAACACCGTTCATTCCACCACCCTAGAGGAGAATCAATGATTGGAGAAGGCGATGAGCCATTCACTAATGGCGAAAGAATGGGAATAATTCCACCACCAATCCACAACAACAACTTTGAGATCAAGTCAAGCTTGATAAACACGATACAAAATTCTCGTATCTTAGGCCTACCATTGGAGAATCCTCTTGAGCATTTGGATAACTTCGAAAGGTTGTGTGGCACGGTGAAGATAAATGGAGTAGCAGAAGACGTCATCAAATTGACTTTGTTTCCATTCTCTTTAGGAGACAAAGTCTCACATTAGGAGAAGAGCGTTGAGACATCTTCTATCACAACATGGGATGAATGCAAGAAGGGGTTCTTAGCAAAATTCTTCTCACCTCAAGGAATGGCGAAGACAAAAAATGAGATCTCTACCTTCAAACAAGGAAGAGTAGAGTCACTTTATGAAGATTAGGATCGCTTCAATGGATACATAAAAAGTTTACCTCATCACGGTATCACCAAAGGCAACCTACAATAAATCTTTTATACAAGTATCCATGAGAAGTTCCGTTGGCTTTGAACAACATTTCTATGGGAAGCTTTGCTAGTCTCTTCGCTGATCAAGGAGAGAAACTTATTGAGTATGTAGCCCAAAGCGACAACTGTTAGAAGCACGGGATCAAAGGATAATAAGATCAAAGAGTTTAGTGACAAGGTCGATAGGCTCACTCTCTAAACAAAGAAAAACGTTCACTTTATCAAAACCGAAATTGAAGGAGGACAAGAGAGTGAGAATCAAGAAGAAGTGAGCTACATCCAAGGAGGATACTACCAAAAACCCTTCAACCAAGATACAAACCTTACAACAACAACTTATCTTACCAAAGCATCATTGTGGAGAAGCCACAAGATCAAGTCTAACCACCCAAGCCTAACCAACAAGGATACCAATTCCAACAAAAAAAAGGCTGCTACCAAAGCCTCAACAAGACAGTTCTTCCAAAGAAGAAAAGAACCATGCTATGCTAAAGAAGCTAGTGGAAGGAAAAAATTAGACTAAGGCAAAGCTTAACAAGAGGTTTGGAGAAATGAATAGCAAGATAGAAGTTATGTACTGAGACATGAACATCAAGCATGAAGCTCTCGCCTTTTGCAATGACTCTCAAATACAAAATGTGATCTAAGACCAAAAAGGGAAGATCGTGGCTAAAGAAAAAGGAGGGCCCAACAAGGACTTTTGCAATGCCTTATTGGAAGAAATCAACAACAACTGTCAATCATGGGACGGTATTGTTTTCACACTTGAAGAAGAGAAAATTATTGAGGATTTTGAGAATCTCTTTTTAAACCCCCTTTATGAAGGTGTTGATAGCTTGGATGTTGAATTAGTTGGAAACCCACTTGAAAAGGTAGGTCATGCAGAATTTGACCTTAATATCAATGAAACAAACACTCCAATTGGAAAGTAGATTGAAAAGGAGGACACTCCTTTGGCTAAAGAAGGTGTCGAAATTGAAGAGAAGAAGAAAGAGCCTTGGATTGATTATAAGGCTACTAAAGAGAAAAGAGTTAAGGAAGCTAAGGAAGAGGAAAGCTTCAAGGAAAAGGAGGAACGCAATGTCTCGAGGGAAGAGACATTTGAAAAGAAGGACGAGGAACCAAGGCTTCCTAGTGGCACGCCTAATAAGAGGGATATAAACGAAGAAGAATTTTCTATCTTGGATTATTCATCTACCAAGTACAACCTACCTTACCCTCGGTGCTCTAAAAAATAAATCTTTGGAGTACTCTATCCGAAGATGAAGCGGGATGGCGACTTAGACATCTGACAAGAATGGTATGAGAAGGCAAAAACCGATGCAAAAGCCAAAGAGAAGCTTGAGAAGAAATTGGCTACCATAGAGAAGGTAGAAAAGGTACTACAAGCTAATTGTATCTCAATTTATATAGAAGGGGAAAAGATCTTGAAGAAGAGCAATGATGAAGGAAGATTTAATATACCTTGTGCTCTAAAAGGTTCCCTATTTGAAGATGCATTAGCGGATACCGATGCTAGCTTGAATGTAACCTCCCTAAATCGTGTGAAGGAGCTTGGTTTAGTAAGTGAAATCAAAGAAGGGGCTCATTATAACACCCGCGTCTCGCAATCCTTATTGGAAAGTCGAGTTGATTAAGATTATAGTCGAGAAAGACATAATTCAGATGGTTACTGAAGCGTTAGCTAAATTGGTATTGAAAATGGGGAATTCGGTTAAGGATAACCGAATATCCAAACCACTTATAGGAATTGAGTTCCGGAGAAATGAGCTGGTCGGAACGAATGGCTAAGCTAAAGAGACACTTAAATGAGAATTCGTGAGATTCGGGTAAATGACGGTTAACCGAGATTAATATGATGCTCGGACAAGTTAGCTCGAGGAATTATTTATACGAAATGGTTTCCGACAGTTGGATTTGTGTGAAAAATATTCCCGAACTGTGATGCTCAGGGAAAACAGTTATCCGAACAGTTACCGAAAGGAAAAATAGACTGTCCGGACGGTTACGGGCGGTTATGAGCGGTTTTGTAAGGGAAATAACCGTCGAATTGTGTATAAAAGGAAGGAGACGGTTATTTCTGGGGAGGAGCACGACCAGACTGAGTTTGGCACAAGAAAAACACTGAAAAAGACCTGCAGACCAAAGATTACCCGATCGAACAGTGTGTCCGAACAGGAAATACACGAGAAAACCGTTCGGTTGGTTATGTCAAATCGAAGAAGCAAAGAACAGGTCGTGCATCGTGTCCAGAAAGGGCTTAAGAGGCGTTCTGCAGAAGGTTTCTCGTGAGTCATGATCGGATCAAGGATCCGCCAAAGGATTTCGGGGTTCCGATGAAGAAACGAAGGTTGCACACGTTCGGATCGCGGATCCGATAGTGGAAAACGCCGAACAATCCATGTATCGTCTTCGGCAAATGAATAATGATGTTCGGGAATGAGATTTCTCAAGGGAAACAAAGAGAAATTGTTGTAGTCACGATCGGATAGAAGAACCGACCGAGAGAAACTGATCCGAATGGGAAATCCATGATTGGCGATGGTGAATACACATTCGGATTGCGGATCCAATTGAGAAAATGCAGAACAGATCGGGGGATTGTGTTTGGGATGAGATCCAGAAGAGTTCTACAAAGAATCACTCGTGCATCATGCTCGGGTCAGAGATCCGACAAGGGAAAAATGGAGACAGAACCTTTGGACCCGATGAAAATTTTTCGAACAGAGATAATCAACGTTCGGATCAAGGAACCGACAAGGAAAACCAGGAATATGATTGGAAGACACATTCGGATAGATGATCTGATGGGGAAAAGCGTAATGATCCCCTGGGAACATGACCTAAAGGTCATTCCGAAAGAATTACACGTGAATATGTCTGTGAAACACGTTCTGAAAAGCTGTTCCAAACGATGACAATTATCGGATGGTGTTCTGGTGCGTTCGGCGCAGGCTTAAATCTGGATAGAACGTTCGAAAGTTGAGAATTCATGTTCGGGACAGAGATTACCGAGGGAGAACAGGTTGAACGGGTTTTTTATATTGGAGTTCAAAGCTCACCGGTTGAATTAAGTGTACCATAAGTCTCGGAGTGAGTATCTAAGCCACCTTTCATGTTATGTAGTCACTTGGAGATGGTTGCTTTTGTGACTAAGTAACAAAGAAGGGTAGTTTAAGGATGTGGTATCATCGAAAAGTGGTCAAACCGATATCGGCAAATGGCTAAGGTACAGTTGGCTAAGGTATGAGTTAATTATGTTGGTTAATAAGTTTAATTCGGTTGCATGAAATGTGTAAACTGTTGAATTGTCTAAGCTAGAATGCTAAGTAAGTAGCTAGTTAGAAGGTTTAGGCCGGAAACCTCGTGAGGAATTTTTTACCAAAGGCGTTAAAAGATCTGGAGGTCATAGACGGCTTAACTGGAATCGTATGATATCTTGTCTGCGGATAGGAACTCCGGGTCGGGGTGTTATAAGTTGGTTACAGAGCATACTTGGTCTTCGGACGAGACGAGTGCTCGGGTAAGTTACTGAAAGTGCGAAAAGAGACTAAGTTAAAAGTACTAATTCGAGTTAAGACATAGAAAATGCTAAGTCATTGGAGATGACAAAGGAAGAATGGTTAGTCATGGGTCCAAATCCAACGAAAATGGACAAGGATGGTGATTATTATTAATTGCAAAAGATCAAATAGAGGTAGAGGAGCTCAAACGGAGTGGTAAAGAAGCTCAAGGAGAGCGGTAAAAGAATTTATGGAATAAGTTGGCTACGGAAAAGGCAGAGAGGAAGATACAAGGAAAAATGACTAAGGCAAACGGATGATTGCCAAAATGTGAAGTTGTAAGAACTCATAATCACGGAAGATGTTGATAAGAGAATCTAGACGGAGAACTAGAAATTCCAAAGGATAAATGGACAAGGTTGTCCAAGAAATAATGCAGAAAGACCAGGAAAAGAGTATAAGGAAATGGAGTATCAAGGATATTGGAAGCTAAGCTTATAAGATGGGACGCAGTGAACTGAAACTAGATGGGAATGTTGGAAAAATGTGAAGACTACGGTAGAGGTCGGAGAATACGGAAAACTGATCAAGTCAGGATCAATGATAAAGAAGATCCAAACTGGAGGGTTAAGTTGAAACCGTAATGACTAAGGGAATAAAGTTGGGACCGAAATGACTAAGGCATAGTCGGGAAATTTGATGGGTATGATCGAGCCGAAAATTGGCCAAGATCGAATGATAGAGAATTTAGTCAGAAAGGACTATGATTTGGAATGGATGACTAAGTGTAGATCAGCCTAGACTATCTAGCACTCTAAAGACGTGGGGAGTAAACTCAGAATGTACAAGTGGTAACTTTACATGGAAGCTAAGGCAAGATGACATATCGTGCTCCATAACCGGATGAGTTAGCCGAGGCGAATCTATTCAGCCAAGATGGACTACCCAGAGATAAGTACCATAAGGCGTAGAAGTTGAAGCAATCTAGTATAAGGAGATAACTAATGGTAAGGTTGTGAAAACATAATGGGATAAAGTAAAGCCACCTAAACTAAGATAGTTTGTTAGTGGAGACAGTGAATAAGGAAATTGTGACTAGCTCCAGACCGATTGGGTATAGTGAATTCCTAAGTGGGGGAGACTAGTACGAGACTAGTACACAACTGATGCGATGACGAAACTTCCAAGTCAAAAGATTGGGTCTCGAAAGAAGATGATCCATTCGGAGTTTGACCAGGATCAGAATGGGAAATATGGTTGGAAAGACCAAGATTCAAAATGATGTCCAAGTCCAAGAAGGGACAAGGGTTGGATAATGAGATTAGTCCACGAGGGACCAAAGTAAGATCGAAAGACCAAGTATAGTCAGGAATAAAATAAGGATCAAAGGGATATATCACAGTAGTGAACAAGGCTGAACGGGAGTTGAGGCGGAAAGGATAAGGGCTTAGAAATCAGAAAGATTCTCTAAGGCAAATCATAGACCAATAGACTTACCGAAAGCAACATGGTTACAGGTGACGAGTTCAATGATTTGGATTATGAATTGGAGTTAGTTCAAGAGATGGATATAACTCGGTGATGTTATGATTCAATAGGGAGTTGCGGAAAATGGTAGATGTGCTTGGAACAAGAAAAGTTGCTAAAGCATAACCAAGGGCCAAGAGACTTCCCTAGTAGGCGAACGGTTAATAGAATTATCAAGTCGTGATAGATGAGGATCAGGTAAGAGTCAAAGATAACTCTATAAGGATAACGACTTATGGGAATTAAGATCAAAGAGGACAAGAGATTGTGAGTCAAGTATTCTCACCAAAGACTTGTTCGATGAGCAATAAGTTTTCCATAAGTATTGGGACTATGAGAGAGTTTGTGACCGTAATCATATGATGGGATTAGATTATGTTATTAGATCCTAACAGGATCGGTTAAGCTGTGGGCGATGGACCGATGAATGTCGTATTAAGGCGGGTTAGCCGAACTGTTTATGATGATGTTGAGCTGATTGTGGAGACCAATGTATTTTGGCCGATAGGCGGATTAATGAACTGATAGCATTTTCTGAGATGATTGTATATGAGTCGTTGGTTGAGTGTTAATGATTGTATATGAGCCGTTGGCCAAGTATTACTGACTATATGAGCCGTTGGCTGAGTGCTACTGACGTAAGAGGTTTTCTCGGTGCCAAAGTTTAATATTTATAAAACCTAATTCCCTACGCTCAATCCCGTAAGAGAACGGGATCAATTGTAGTATTTTAGGGTCGTCCAAGGATTTAAAGGCTTGGATTAGTATAACCTAAACAAAGAGAATATGCTAAGGGTTCTAGTCTAGAAGGCGATCTAGTAAGAGATTGTCACAGGTCTCTACTAAACCTAATCGAAAGTGAAGGTAACCATGGTGATAGTGCATAAAAGAAAGCAATAAAAAAAATAGCAAAAAAGTAAAAGCAAGCAAAGAGTAAACTTGGATCTAATCAAAAGAAAGATAAATATTGAGACAATGGTTATGGGTTCGGGTTCAATCTAGGAAGTTATGGACTTGGGTAAGGCTTTATTAGAGCATCGAAACTATTCCTAGACCAAGGGTCCCTTAATAATCGATCAACCCACTCTCGTGACGAAAATATATTCACCTATACATACTACAAGGCTCAACTCTCGTTTGTTATCCATCTAAGCATGCATGTGATAGTCTAACTTAAGCCCTTTTAGCCATCTAGAAACTAGGTAACATCCACTCTCATGGGCCCAAGTGAAAGACATAGATCTAGTTCTCTCAAGCATTTCATCGAACACTTTCTAGGCGTCTTTGAGCAAGCAATAATCTTTGATGAACTAAACTAGATATAGTAGAATTCTATGCTAAGCTCTAGCCTAAAAATCCATTACAACCCTAGATCTAACCCTAGCCTACCATATCTAAAGATACAAGAAGGATCTACTCACTAAATCTCATGGAAATCCAAAGACATGAAATGGGTCTTTGAGCTCCCATGGTTTTAGAAGAATAGATCTAGAGAGAACGATTAGANTAGATAAGATCCAAACCACTCAAACAAACAAAGAGTTACTACAAGACCTTTTAGATCTCAAAACAATGTTCAAGAAGTGTCTCAAATGTCTAAAAAAGGTCTCTTTGTTATTGGAACATAAGGAGGTATTTATACTAAAGAGAGAGTGGAGGAAGCCCTAAAATAAAGGCATTTTCGACAAAAGTTGTCAGCCATCGACCTCCAAGGTCGATGGGAGCTTCCCTTTGGCAGCTAAGGTGTTGGTTGCTGGAAAGGTAGGTAGCCATCGACCTTAGGTAGCTAGCCATCGATCTCAAGGTTGATGGGAGCTTCCCTTTAGCAGTTTTGATGGCTTCTTGCTCCTCTTTGATGCCTTGTTGATCCTCAACTCTTCCATAGCATTTTGCTCCTTTTTTCCTTGATTTCTTAGCTCCAAATCCACCTTGAATCCATCCCTAGAGCCTCCATAGATCCATCCATAATTGCACCTACAAAATCCAAAGAAAATGCATGCTAATGAAAAATGTTCCTACACTAGACTCTAGACTCAAACTAATGCATTCTAGGACTTAAATGCCATATATACAACCTAAAAGTGGATCAATCTAAGCTAAAATCAACCTAATTATGCATGAAAGTATATACAAATCAACACCCCCAGACTTGTCCTCTGCTTGTCCTCAAGCAAACAACAAAGATCAAACCCAGAAATGAGGTTTGCAAGCGAGAACTCAAAACCAAGATAAGAAAAATAATGCCTTATGCCTGTGGGAACCGAAATTCACACTGTCAATGTTATGTGGTTCACGTATTCTATGTGGCCAAAAAGCGATGAGATCAGTCGATTGTGAAACTAAGCTGTGAAAAGAAATAAGACAAAAAGTGTGAGTAAAGCAGATACCTATACAAATTGCAAGATCGAAATTAACATGATTCGTATGACGAAAGTAAGATGAAACAAGATGAATAACGTAAATGAGATTGATACGAAACAAGTTTCAAAACTAGATGCAAATAACAATGATAAGATAACAGGATTCGTAAGAACAAGTTTAAGTAAACAGGATTCGTGACGCGAAACAGTATAAATACGAAAGTAAATCGTAGATCAAAACGTGCACGAATACGAAGAACAATAATCGAAAGACACAGTTAACGAAGAAAGGAAAAAGGATCTTATTCGAATTTGTGTTTGAGCGTACGCAACAGGTGTTTAAGTCGTGGCCGCAAGACAGTTGGCGATGAACCCCTAGAACTACGGCGTAGACTCGTAACCTAGTTGAGACGCAGCTCGCTAAAGAAACAAAGTAAGAACCCTAGTCTTCTAAGTGTTTGTGGTGACGATAATTGAGTTCTCTCTCATCCTTCTCCTTCACACCCTCTATATAGGTCTTCGTGGGCTTGACTTGTTTCCTTTTTCATCCTCAATTCGTGCATATCTTCTCGTGGAAATATTCCTTTTCCCCGATTCACATA
>OVAN01002862.1:0-31443 GCA_900406275.1 Anastatica hierochuntica
GAATCCCTATGTGAGAACCCTAAATCCAACGAACAGACTACTCACTCATGGTAGAACTCAAATCACTAATTTAGAATCAACCTACTTCCATAGCGCTAATTCCTTATGTTATAGAATCCTAGAGACTAACTTCCGTTGAATTTCAGATTCTAAACATGCATTAGATTGAGGTTTGATAAGTTCACAGAGCGCAATCATATCAACTTCCGTTGGCTAAGGACACTTTGCTCGTTTAACTCAGATCAAACATTCAAGAAATCACTTCCGGTGTAATTGAAAATCCTAAGATCAGAANTCGAATCCAATTTAAGCATTAAACATAGTGATAAACAAAGATCCAATAGATAATTTCCCAATCTAACAACCTAAAAATGACAAATTATGAAAACCCCCAATGAGAAACCCTAAACCCAACAATAGAACTACTCACGCATATTCAAAGAACAATCACAAGAAAAATCAATGAGAAACATCATGCAATTGAATAGAATATNGTCTTCTCCAGTTCGAAGTACGGATGAGAGATATTCTCCCGTAGATTACAAAGCTCTCAAAGGAGTCTTAAAGTCTCAAAAGCAACATAATGAAAGGTAAAACACGAGCTTAGGTCTTTTGATAGTAATTCGGTTCGAAATAAGTTCGGTCTGGTTCTTTGTAAAATCGGTCCGCAAAACGGGACAGGGATCGATCGAACCATAGACATGGATCGCTCGATCCTTGTCCAAATTTTTGAATATTTTTCCAGCTTCTCACGAACACTTCCTTCGACGCTTGAAATCCATCCAAAATGCATTCTTTTCGCACATTCAAGCTCGATTCCTGTAAAAACAACAAAGAACAGAAATACGAGCCAAAAAGATCTGAATACAATCTAAAAACCACAAATCTTGTGTGAAAACCATGATAAAAACCACTAAAATACTGACACATCAAATCCCCCAGACTTGAATCTTTGCTTGTCCTCAAGTAAAGGAAACGAAGACTAAGCCTAAGGGAAAAGAGATTTGAAAACCAAATGGATCGCATGCTATCAGAAAACCTTACTCTGCGCTACTTTCGCTAACCATATAAACTCAGAACAGTTAGAACATTCTCCCCAAGAATCNCGCTGCATAACCTCCCAAGCCCATCCATACTCTAAAATCTAGACCTGAAACTCAGCTTTCATGTTAATAGCTCTCTACATTCAATTAAGATGGGCGTGAAACGTTTCACCGAAGAACTCATAATCAGGAAATCAGGCTAGGTATTCAAGGTCTTTTAGTGGTGAGGCTAGAGTGTTTCGGGTATCAAAAGTTGCGTAAAGCTGCAATACATTACGCAAAATCGCAGGAGAGAAAGAGTATATTGATATTAATGTCCCCTAACTACCCAAGTACAAACCACCAATCAGAAAATAAACCAAATATGTGCATTCTTCAGGTGAATCTAATCAACATAAAATATGCAAATGCTAATTTCTAAACCAGATATGCATAAATTAAAAATAATTTTCGTTTTTTAGAACGAAAATCTGGTTCTAATTAGCATATCAATGTCGTTTTTAAACTCTAAAACACCCATACAGCATGAAGAAATGCAACATATCCATCTAAACCAACAAAACACCCAACACCGAGAAATCATACACTCAGGACCGTGTCTAAACCACCTAAAATGTACAATCCTACCTAAGCATTTAGAACAATCATGTCTACCCTATTCTCTCCATTGTTTTTACACATGTGTGCACATAAGATGAAAAAGAAATGCATGGAGAATCAAGGAGATAAGGCAAGGGTGTGGTGCTAGACTGAAGACGAACCTGGTCACTCAGGATTACCAAAAAGGATGGTAGAAAAATAAATGGGGATGTAATCCTGAATGATGGGTTTGATTCCTGATTTTAAGTTCCTAGATCAAAGCATTTAAGTTCATTAGTAAGCCAAATAAAATAGNGATAGAGTTAATAATATTTCAGACAACAGTCTGAGTTTTAGAGATTTGTGGTGGGGAGTTTGGTCATGAGTTATTCTGGTTTGCCTGCGCTGAAAGTCCAAATGAAATGATTAATGAGAATATAATTGAAGTGCAATGCGCAGAGATAATAGTCTAAAATCATCATAAAGCATAAAAAATCCATAATTGACTCATTAAAAACTTTAAAATGACTCAAACAACACCAAAAGAAAAAGAAAAACATAAGTAGCCTCCCCTAGACTTATCTCACACCGTCTCGGTGTGAAACAAATTCAAGGAAGGGGTAAGTAGCAAAAGAAAAGAAAAATAAAATCAAGATCAAAAGAAAAGGGAAAAAGTAAACTTACCTGAAAACGTGTGATGTAGTCGCGTAAATAAGACAGGGATCGATCGGTCCATGGACAGGGATCGATCGATCCCTGTCTGTCTGTCTGCTGATCTTTTTCCTGCAATACTACAACCAAAACCACGAAAACGTCCAAAGCACTAAAAACCAAAACGCAAAAGCCAAAATCACTGCAAAACTAACTAAAAATGAAAAAGAAAACTACCTAGTGGGTTGCCTCCCACTCAGCGCTTGTTTAAAGTCACGAGCATGACTATAGTGGCGATGGATCAGTCTGGAAGGACCTTGGAACTTGCCCCGAAGCAAGCTCCACCAGCGAAAATCTTCAGCTCAAGGATGCTGTTCATAGCCTTCTTCATAGAAGCTGCTCTTTTCTCTTTAAACTCTGGTGTAAGGATGGCCCTGACCTTGGAGAAAGGTCTGAATCTGCCTTTACGCTTCACTTTGTACTCAATAGCACCTCCATCGCATCCTAGAGGGATCAAGGTCAACTCAGAACTCTCCTCAGTATTGTGCTCTTTCTGCTTCACTTTTTTTTAGTCTTGAGTTTTCTCACTGTAAAATGAACGTCTCCATCCAGGACTTCTTTGACGTCAATCTTTTCAGCTATCTCCAATGTGTCTTTACTCAATAGACGATCCTCTTCGTCAACTCGTGATAAAGAAACTTGGAAAGATTCCTCAGTGTAAGGTTCCTCCACAGCCTCCTCAATTACCTCAGTCAATGTGTCAACCCAAAATGTTTGTCCATCTATGGTAGGCTTCTTGGTTGACTTTTCAAGATTGAAACGCACATCTAGTTTACCCAATTGCAGATCAATCTAACCATTCTGAACATCAATCATCGCTCTAGCTGTAGATAAGAATGGTCTCCCCAAGATGATAGGATCCTTGGGTTCTTCGTCAAGCTCCAAGACTACGAAATCAGTGTATACATAGCCTTCCCCAACACCAATAGGAATGTTATCGAGAATACCTATGGGCTTCCGAATTGATCTATCAACCTACTTCCATAGCGCTAATTCCTTATGTTATAAAATCCTAGAGACTAACTTCTGTTGAATTTCATATTCTAAACAAGCATTAGATTCAGATTTGATAAGTTCACAAAGTGCAATAACATCAACTTCCGTTGGCTAAGGAAACTTTGCTCGTTTAACACAGATCAACCATTCAAGAAATCACTTTCGGTGTATTGAAAATCCTAAGATCAGAAACTAGGTCGCGAATCCAGTTTCAGCATTAAACATAGTGATAAACGAAGATCCAATAGATAATTTCCCAATCTAACAACCTAACAATAACAAATCATGAAAACGCCTAATAAAAAACCCTAAACCCAACAATAAAACTACTCACGCATATTCAAAGAACAATCACAAGACAAATCAATGAGAAACATCATGCTATTGAATAGAATATGAAAAGAGGGTTCAGAAATCTTCTCCAATTCGAAGTACGGATGAGAGATCTTCTCCCTTAAATTACAAAGCTCTCAAAGGAGGCTTAAAGTCTCAAAACAACATAATGAAAGGTAAAACACGAGCTTAGTTCTTTTGATAGTAATTCGGTTCGAAATAAGTTCGGTCTAGTTTTTCATAAAATTGATCCGCAAAACGGGACAAGGATCGATCAATCCATAGACATGGATCGGTCGATCGTTGTCCAAATTTCTGGGTATTTTTCCAGCTTCTCACGAACACTTCTTTCGACGTTTGAAATCCATCCAAAATGCATTCTTTTCGCACATTCAAGCTTGACTCTTGTAAAAACAACAAAGAACACAAATACGCGCCAAAAAGATCTGAATACAAACTAAAAACCACAAATCTCGTGTGAAAACCATGATAAAAACCATTAAAATATTGACACATCAATTTGCCCGAGATTTCATTGAAATCGCCCACTAGGAGCCATGCCTCATCTCTATTTACACCATATGTTTGAATCGTGTTCTATACATCATCTCTTCTTTGCCTTGCAGGATCTGCATACGCAAAGGAAATAAAGTAAGAACACGAATTAACTTCCACTTTCGTGTCAATCAATCTGCTGCTAGAATATAGAATCTCCACTTTGTGTGAATATTATAGTGCACAATATTGTGAGGAGCGTTACGAGCGATGGGCGATTTCAAAGTTATTTCTCGCTTGGGGGACCGGCATGGCTCCATGATCGTCTTCTTCGTGAATCAACTGAATAACATCCATTTTCTCCTTATTTTAGGAGCTTGGTGTTATTTGTTTTTGGGTTAAATTTTCTGCTCATGTTCTATCATTGGCCTCTGTTTCCTCTGTTTGGTTTTCGAGCTCAAGACTTTGTACCATTTCTTGAATAAATTTCATCAGACGTTCAAAAAAAATTTTATACAAACATTTTTATAAACAGGACATATAATAATAGCAAACTTTGTTGAACAATTGAACTTATTTCCATTAACACCATGTTCATTTGAGAGCCGTTAGCGGCAGCGACCAGCGACAACGTCAATTTCGGTGTTCGTTTGAACGTCGCTACATAAGCGACTAGATGTAGCAGTTTAATCCAACGACGGGCGACTGGAATATATGATCCCTAATTAATCTAGCGGTATGAAACTGAGAGCGACGATAAAACCAGATCTAAACAAATGGAGAAGAAGGTAAACAGTATTCGAATGGGACCCACATATTTTTTCCTTTTCATCTATTGATATTTGGAGCAAATTTTTTCTCGAGAAGAACACGTATTTGATCATCTCAGGACAAAAAGTTAATCTCGAAAAATCCTCCATAATCTTTGGAATGAAGATTCATGAGTCAAAGTGGCGACGTCTTCAACATATTTTGGGCATATATTAGGTTGGTGGTGGAGGCAAATATTTAGGTTTACCAGAACAGTTTGGAATAAATAAAACAGAGAGGTTCAATTATGTGATTGAGAAAGTTAAGAAGATAGTCTCAGGTTCGTACAATAAGTTTCTTTCTCCTGCCGCGAAGGAGATGTTTATTAAGACGATTTCCCAAGCTATGCATATTTATTCTGTGAATTGCTTTCTCCTACCGAAGACAATCTGCGAAAGTATAAACAATATTTTAACTGAATTTTGGTGGGGACATGATAATGGCAAGAGAAAGCTACCTTGGGTTGCTTGGAAGGGAATGGCTCTCCCAAAAAACGAAGGTGGATTAGGCTTCCGCGATCTGCAACAATTCAATCGTGCTTTGTTGGTTAAACAGGCTTGGCGAACATATACCAATCCAAACTCCCTCCTGAGTTGATTATACAAGGGTAGATATCATCATTCACTATCCTTTTTGTATTCAGTTTCGAAACATAATAGCTCTTTTGGCTGGAAATCGCTTCAAGCGGAGAAAGAGCTCATTCAAAAAGGTTTTCGAGTTAGTATTGGTAATGGAAACTCTACGCTCGTGTATACTGATAATTGGCTCTCAGTAATGCTGTTGCGTCTTTGTGCTAATACACACATTCATAACCTAAGTCTAAAATTATCTCACTTATTCAAAGATGGGTGTAGAGAATGGGATGAAACAAAGGTGAGATATTATTTGAATTCGGCTGATGCAAGTGTGGTGTTAAAAATGTTTCTGTCTCGCAATGCAACGGGTGACTCTCTCGAATGACCTTTCAAAAAGAATGGTTTATACACGGTAAGCAAAAGATATTGGTTCTCTACTCATGCTGCTAACACGAAGTAATATGTTGAACCTCCCCATGGATCTCTGATTATAAAACAGAGCATCTGGAAACTGAATATCCAACCGAAACTTAAACACTTTTTTGGAGAGCTTTGTCAAATGCTTTGCCCACAAATGAAAGGTTAACCTCAAGACAAATCAATATTTCTCCTATTTGCCAACGTAGTTGCACTGAGGAAGAAACAATAAATCACAAGCTATTCACATGTATTCATTCTTAAGCTGTTTGGCGCTGCTCATCCTTCCGGCAGTTGGAAAGTCCAGGTACTTTGCTTGAAACCAACATAATGATTTTGCTTCATATCAAAGACAAGTCTCTCAGTCCCAAGGAAGTACGTTTCTCCCCCTTCTTGATAACTTGGCACATCTGAAAGTCCAGAAATGCTCTGATATTTGAAAAGAAACAAGTGCAACCAAATGTAGTAGCTGAAAGAGGTAGAGAAGCTTCAGGGGAATGGTTTGCGGCTATAGATGATGATGGTGGAGATTAAGTAATTCGGTCATCCGTCAGACAGTGGGAACCACCACCACAGGGTTGGTTGAAGTGCAATTTTGATGCTAGTTATAGAGAAACTAACGACACTATCGGTATTGGATGGGTTTTACGAGATGAAAAGGGATCTCATGTACGCTCTGGTTTTGCAAAGTTAAAAGTTGTGCTCACACCATTACAAGCTGAAGCGGCCGGATTTCTATATGTCGTGCAACTCATGTGGGTGTTAGGATATCGTATGCTCTGGTTTGAGGGAGACAATGCAGAGTTAGTTTGTGTCATCAACTGTGCCGAGGACAATGTGGAGATTACAAACCTTCTGCTCGACATAAGAAGATGGATACAAAGGCTACCATTATGTTACTTAAATCATGTGTACAGAGAGAGCAATACAGTTGCTGATATCTTGGCAAAACAAGCATTGCTCTCCCTGGAATGTTCATCTGTCTTCCCTGTAATGCCTGATTGGCTAACTGATGTAATTAGTTCGGTTTAAGTTAATAAAATAGATGTTATAAAAAAACCGCACTTTTGAAGTTAATATTTTTCATATCATTAACATTGATAATATTTTCTTCATAATTGATATTTTATTATTTATGTAAATCTAATTAAATGAAAATTTAAATTAAAAACTAAAAATTAAAATTAAGACTAACTTTAAAGTTATAAGTTAAAATTAAAATTACAAATATTAAAATATATGTTGCCAAAAAAATATTTTTTCAAAAAATACATAAAATTGATACAGTCGCTAGCGATAACAAAACGAACAACACATCGATTGATCGCGGCGACTAGACGCTAGTCGCTAGCGACTACGAAACGAACAACAAAAATTATTGTTGATTGCTGTCGCTAGTCGCTGCCACTGGTCGCTGCTGCTAGCGACTGCCAAACGGACATGACCAATTAGTACCAGACTTCTTTTTATGAATTTACTTATTATTCAATTACATTATGTTTATCTCTCTTTTCATCTTTTGAACATCTTGTTACCTTTTATCTAACTAATAAAAAGTAGCTATTCTAGGCCAAAGAAGCTATCCACATCATCTCCTTACAACAACCCCTTCCCTTGCTGCCACGTCAGCTACAAACTGCCCGTTGTTTCACCAACACGCCTTGCCATTTTTTTAATCAAAACATAGAAGACCTAAGGATAATTGTTTTGAATTATTTGTATTTGATGAATATAATATGCTTTAGTAATGTTTACCCTTACGAAAAAATAAGAAAGATAATAGACAGATAATAGAGAGAGATAGAGGAATGAGACAGTTGTCTTCCACTATCTTATCTTTTCCGATAATAGATTCTTCTTCTTCCTCTTCCTTTTCTCTTCCTAATTCTTAGTTCTTCTATTACAAATCCACTCAAGCCTTTTCTTTTTTTGCTCCTTTTCCACATAGCTAAATGCATAGGAGGAGTCAATCTCAAAACCACGTTGTCCACTTCTGTCACCACTTCAAGATATCAATGTCGTGACCCACAAAACTAAACTCGGAGTCAATCGAATCTTCAATTGTCACCGTTCTCTCTAGATTCTCCTCGGATCTCTTCATCGTATCATCGTGATCAAACCTAACTCCGGAATCGAAGCTAATCGAAAGATATGACTTTGTTTTCAACATCTTCTGGGTTTTTCTCATGAATCCTTTTTCAAAGTCTTGAACTTTGGGTTCCTTTGGAGCACGTAATAAGGTCAAATTCGAGGCACAACTCCCTAATAAGCCCACTAAAACTAACTCTTTCTCCATTTTTCTCTCACTATCGCCGTAACACCACCCTCACCAAAAGAAACCCTTAGCCGTCGTACCTTACTATGAATTATACAGAGAGACATAGAATCAAACAAACACATAAAAATCTTACTATGTGCATAAACTATGAACACACATCATCTTCACCACAACACAGTAAAGAAGAGGAGCGTAAATGTTATAACCTAAATGCCACAATGATAGAATAGGATGTTGTATATCAGGCAAGCCTTTCTCTAAAGGTTTTACAATATACTTATCCAAAAACTAAATAGATGTTTTAGTGGGTTTGATTTTTAAAATCAATATGGTTTTTTAATATCAAAATGTTGTCACTAGGGACATTTATTTTCTTCAACATATTTCTCCTGCCCATACAAAAAAGTCAAAAAAACATTCCAATGCAATATGTTGCTCTTATTCATATATGCTAACAATTACAATATGTAACAGTTATTTGATATTACAACTGATAAGAGTTTTAGCATGTCCATTGCATCTTCCAAAAAAAACAAACTGTTTCAATGAATTGATGTTTAAGGTTGCTACACGTCAACTAAAGAATTAATAACTATTATTAATTTAACTTCTTTTGCATAAAATATCATTAAGTACATGTAAATTAACCATTTTAAACGTACACACAAATGGTCGCAAACAATATTAAATTAAACACATACATTTGAACACATCGATACAACTGAAAGAAAAAAGTATCGTTAAAATTAATTAAAATGATATGGAGATAGTAATAATATCAGCTCATGTCAGACTTTTAAAAACGCTATCTACAAAATATGCTAAATTGGAAAAAAAAAAAAACCACATAACCTAGACGTTGAAAACATATTATGCCCATTTAGCTTATATATACTATTCAAAAAATAAAGATTCCTTTAAAAAAAATCAATTGGTAGTTTGTTAAACTTAGGAAAACCATTTTTATAAAAATATAATGAACATAGTAATTGAAATTGTTTACGCGACTATTATATTAATAACACCTTCAAATGTCCATACTAATTCTTCAAATAATGCAGGTTTGGAAACTAACAAAGAAGAGCATCTCCAACCTATCCACAAATACTACAGTTGTTAGTTGCTAGCACCATCTATGAACTAAATATACATTAAATCTTATCAGTCATACCACAAGGAACAAGAGCTGACACAGTGATGGCCTCCATTAGCCAATCGTATTTATGGGGGCATTGTCACATCTTAACATTAGAGAAGAATATGAGGCTCGATGCATCAGAAACAAGATTCGCCTCATGGTTACTCAGTGTTGGAGACGGCACCGCTCCAGTGACCAATACATCGCCTCCAAAAGAGGATCACGATGGAGAAATGATATATGTTCCACCAGAATTCTTGAAGGCTAAAAGTGGAGACCCATTAGCAGATATAGCAGCGGCATCACTATCCTCAGCCAACTCCTCAGAAGAAGCCGCCCAACATTTCACAGAGCATGCTATATTAACTCCCAGGAATGAGACAATTGATGAAATCAATGACTACATGCTGAGTTAAATGCCTGGGGATCTAAAAAAATATCTAAGTGCAGATATCTACGAGATAGTCGGGACAGTAGGCCGCGATTNAAACTCCTTAGAGTTCCCAAGACTCCCAAAACATAAGCTTAACCTCAAAATAGGCGTGCCAATTATGCTCCTAAGAAACATAAACCAAAGAGAAGGCCTGTGTAATGGAACAAGACTGACAATCACACAACTAGGAGAGAGGGTGATTGAGGGCCAAGTGATCACAGCGATAAATACAGGACAAAAGGTCCTAATACCGAGGATTATTCTTTCACCAACCAAAACAAATCACTCATTCACACTACGTAGACGACAATTCCCAGTGAGGGTTTGCTACGCGATGACAATCAACAAAAGCCAGGGGCAAAGCTTGAAAAAAGTACTCCTTTACTTGCCCATATCAGTCTTCAGTCACGGAAAACTTTATGTCGTGCTTTCCAGAGTCACAACACCACAAGGGTTACAGATCTTACAAGGAGACGAGGAACAAAAAGAGAGTCTAACAAATATCGTCTACACAGAAATTTACTGTGGACTCCCCAAAACATAAATTACGCAATTCTACACACAATAATATACATTACAATAACCAAAACTAAAAATAAAGCAAACAATACCGCGTAGAATGACACATTAACAAACAAGTACATATATCGAACTAATGTAACAATCCATGCTATTTGCAGATTACCAAATGGGAGATATACAAAGGCAAAGACAACATCTTAACTGCATGAAGAAGGGCATCATGGCTAACAAAAGGAATACAATGGCCACCAAAAAACATTTACACGCTACAAAGGCTGCTTTGATGGAGAGCTCAACATTTACGTGGCAAACAGTTAAAACGCAAAGAGCATTGAACATGTTTTAAATTAAAGACCTTATTATTTCATACTACATGCATGTTAGATTAGATTTCGTCAGCAACATTGCACACTAGAAATACAGACGTTAAAAAAAACACAATAAAAATAAACAACACCGTCAAGACACCCATAACATAGACAAGCTACAAATAAAACACAGACACAAATCCACGCGTAGCGCGGACTTTCCCCTAATCTATTTAAAAATTTTATTTAGTTACATTAGCAAACTTTGTAGGACTTTTATTAATACGTGCGCTTCGCGACAAGTTTGTTTTCCCCTCCAAGCCTAGTCTATTTATTATTTCTCGAACTAAACAATTAATTACCAAGTTATTCAAATAAACTTACGGTATAAATATTATAATTAACTAACATCTCCGGTAGTCGTTAGGTCTAATTTTGTTCTAAGTGGAATTTAGTAAACGAGAGTGACTCTAGTCTACGAGAATTGCCATATGTTAATAAGCGTTAAAATTAATTGATATGGTTGGACGAAAACATTATCTTATATTATATATTGTATCACATGCGTATCGTAAGAGAGTTGACATTGCTATTCATCATCGCCAAAGAACAAGGCCACCCCGTTCCATATTTATTATCTCTAATTAAATCTATAAATCGTGATAATTTATTTAGTTTTACTATTTTGAAATTTAATTTTGAGTCAGGGTCGGTCCTGAACACAAGCATGGAAAATATAGGTTTGCGGCCCATTTCTTAGAGGAAAAAATTTTAATATTAAAAACAGCCAATTTTTCGAAAGATTTTTAAACTGTATGTAAAATCGGTCCATATTTTCTTTGCGGATTGCGGTACACCTTAAAAATTTAATCACTAAAGGAAAGTATAACTAATGAGAAAAATAATTAAGTTGAGAATTACGTGAGAATTCTCCTTTCTCTAGTTTAGATAACTACGATGTGCAGACGCAAACAAATAAAAGTGAAAGAATGTAAAAATGGAAAAAACAAACAAATAAAGTTAAAAGAATGTAAATACTAAAAAACAAAAGAAATAAATTAAAATACATATACTTAATACTCATGCAATAACGCCACATGCATGTAGCGTAAGGAAAGGAGGACACAATTAAAATTTTGGAAATACACACCAAAAATTTTCTTTTTATAACTTCATTGCCAGTTGCACACACAGCGATTTAATATATATATCTTTTATATATATATATATATTGTGTATATACTATAAACAATTTTTATCACATTTTTATCGCATAGTGTATAACTATATATATATATATGTATACAGCTGCCTCCAACATATTAGTCAACAGATGAAATTATAATCATTATCATTGTAGAATTGTGCTTTCTTTCTTTCTTTCTTTCTTGCTCTCCATTTCATAGATCAAGAGCAAGGTCAAGATGATGGAGATAAGTACAGTAAGAAGAGTGATCTTGATGGGGTTTTTGATCTTGATTCTGAATTGGGTATGGAGAGCTATGAATTGGGTTTGGTTAAGGCCCAAGAGACTTGAGAAATATCTGAAGAAACAAGGATTTTCTGGGAATTCTTATAGAATTTTGATGGGAGATATGAAAGAGAGTAATCAAATGGATCAAGTTGCTCACTCTCTTCCTCTTCCTCTCTCCGCAGATTTTCTTCCCCGCATGATGCCTTTTCTCCATCACACTGTTCTTACTCATGGTATGATCCATATATGGAGCTACATCAACTTATTTATCATGTTTCTTTTTTAGGTTTTGTTTTGTGGTAATTTGAAGAAAATGTGAATCTAAATGAGAGTCAAATAATAAACTTTAGATTCATTAAAGTTATTTATAAATTTGTTTAGAAGTTGGTCATCTTCTTCATCTTGTTTCTTTCTCAAGGTATATATATATAAATTTTCTTTTGTCATAATCTAAATCTAGGTCACATGAAATTAAAAGGATTTTTTTTAGTGGATAATATCAAATTGGTTCATATGGTATAAAATCCTTGTATGTGTTATTTGTTTTATATTTAGATTAGTTAAAGTTAAATTAAAATTATGTTGAAACAGGGAAGAAGTGTTTCACATGGTACGGACCGTACCCAAACGTGATAGTAATGGATCCGGAGACGTTGCGAGAGATAATGTCAAGACATGAACTCTTTCCTAAACCAAAGATTGGTTCACATAATCATGTTTTTCTCAGTGGTCTTCTTAATCACGAAGGTTCTCAATGGTCTAAACATCGAACCATTCTTAATCCTGCTTTCCGAATCGATAATTTGAAGGTACTCCATTTGTTCCGCAAAACCGTAACTCATCAGATTTTGACATTGTGTATACCCTAACATGTGTCATTTCAAAAATAGAAATTAATCTAAACTTTCTTATATATTAGTTATTTACTTTTGTAAAGAAGATACATAACAAAATAAAAATAAAAACATATTAGATTATTTTAAAAAGGTAACTATAGAAATAAAAATTAAATAAGAGAAAAACAATAAAAAAGTAAAAAAAATTACAAAATACACATAAGATTTATAATATATAACATTATGAAAGTAATAATCTAATACATGTTTCATAATAGTTATTTATAGAACATAAAAATTTTAAGTTTTAAATTTTTACATTTGATTCATCACAAAAGAATTATTAAAAATTATAAGAATAATACATATTTTTTAAAAATGATTGATATTTATTCAATTCATTTTTACCTAATATGAAATATTCATCTTATTAAAAGGGAAGACATAGACCTTTTCATTTTTGATTTTTCAAAATAAACATATTTTAAAATTTTTATTTAATGTATTTAATAAATAACAATAACTCTAATTACTCATTTACATATTCCATCAAACATATTAGAATATTTAATATTCTTTTCACTTAAACACTATCAAAATTGTAAACCAACACAATCTAAAGTCATCAATTTTCAGCGAATTTAAATATAATTTGTTTTCAAATTTAAAATAAATTCATAAATTTTAAAATAATTATATTGCAATATTATTATTTTCTAAATAAAATTTGTTACAAAAATTAAAAAAACTTATAAAGTGATAAAATTTAGTAAAAGCTATAAAAATTTATAAATAATTTATATAAATTATAAATATTTAAGTTTAGTCATCTCATGTTTTTTTAAATACTCTAACGGGTTTTGTTTCACGGTATTTCGGAAATTGAATATTATCCGAACTGAACCCATACGAGTATCCGAGAAAATCTGAAAGTTCGAAAATCTCAAATCTAAACCGAACCCAGAGTTCGATATAACTAAAAATTCTGAAAGTCTTGAACTTAAAACCGAATCCGAAATTCAAAATAACCGAAAATTATAAACCCGATACTTGAAAAATCTAAACATGATTAATAATGTATAAAATTATTTTTAAAAACCCGTCCGATTGCGCGGGTCAAAATTCTAGTATAATTTATTTAAGAGCATTCTTTTCATTCATAAATATTCCACAATTTGAGCCATATTTAATATTTTTTACTTGGGATACAAATGAACTGCTAATTTTGACTATATTTTTCTGTTTTTTCATAATATTTTCTAACTTTGACATTGCTAAGAACTTTTTATGGACGTCATTTTCGTCTCATTCTCTAGATTTTAATCAGTTTCATTCTCTTTTTTAGTTTTCACATTTTTTCCGAAAAGAAAGTCAGATGAGTAACGTCTTCACTTTCTTGGTAGCTGAAAGATTTATAAAAATATTGAGATAATAACTCATTTTTGTTTTTTCCAAGATAAACAAAAACTAAACGGAGAAAAAAAAATGTCCGCAAAGAAGCCACGCCACGCTACCAACAATAAAAAGGAAAAAAAAAAGCCAAAAACAGAAAAAAGCCAAAAAGTCAAATTACAAAATGCTAAAATCATATTCCATATTAAGTTTTTCTAATATATCAACCTTCTTTTGCGGAGAAGAAATTATCATTTCATTATAAGAAAGAAAAGTCACATATAGAAGATTCATTACCTTTGACCCAAAAAAAATATTATTAAATAAATGGTAACATACTGCTCCCTCCGTTATTTTTATATATCGTTTAAGATTTTTCACACCTATTAAAAAAATGATTAAATGTTATGTTTCACTTTTATTTAACACATTATTTGATTTGATTTGTCTATTAAATGAGTTAAACAAATAGAGATAAAACCGGAAAATTTGAATAACATTTACATTGAAAATATAAAACGACACTTATAATAAAACAAAAGTTAAAGTCTAAAACGACATTTTAAAACATAATTGAATTACTATATTATAAGTTTTTAATGACCTCTAATGAACTATTCTGTTGTACTATAAGATTGGTTTTGATTTTTTGGAAAAAAAAATGTAACAGAGCATACTTCCAGCATTCAACTCAAGTTGCAAAGAAATGTTAGAAGAATGGTTGAAATTAGCTTCAGCAAAAGGGACAGTGGAGCTTGATTCATGGACTTACTGTCATGACTTAACTAAAAACATGCTTGCTCATGCTTCTTTTGGTGATTTCTACAAAGATGGAATCAACATCTTCCAAATCCAACAAGAACAGATCGATCTTGGTCTCCAAGCTATTCGATCCGTCTACATTCCTGGATCAAAGTGAGTTCAATATGAAGAAGAAAAGCTAGCTTATGCTGATTTGGTTTACATGTTTTTTTGGACTTTGTAATTTGTAGATTTTTGCCAACAAAGTTCAACAAGAGGTTGAGAGAAACAGAAAGAGACATGAGGGCTATGTTTAAAGCTATGATTGAGACAAAAGAGAAGGAGATAAAAGAAGGAAGAAGTATCGACAAAAACAGCGACTTGTTGTGCTCGATGTTGGCTTCCAATACAAAAGTGATTAAAGAACAAGGACCTGACTCAGGCCTGACTCTAGACGATCTCATAGATGACTGTAAGGCTTTCTATCTAGCTGGTCAAAATGTGACTTCTTCTTTGTTTGTTTGGACACTCGTTGCACTAAGCCAACATCAAGACTGGCAAAACAAAGCAAGAGACGAGGTTTCTCGGATTTTCGGTAACAATGAGCCGGATTTCGACGGGTTAAGCCACCTTAAAATCGTAAGTATTAACATTTTTTCATAACCAAACATTATATAACAAACAAAAGAAGGTTGTTTACTTAACTTGTCTTTTATTTTGAACTGGGTCATCATCATCACCATTAGGTAACAATGATCCTCCATGAAGTTCTAAGACTCTATTCGCCATCTTACTTCACATGTCGAGTAACTAAACAAGAAGTGAAGCTAGAGAGATTCTCTTTACCTGCAGGAGTTGTAGTCACAATACCAATGCTCTTGGTACACCATGATCCTGATCTTTGGGGAGAGGATGTCAAACAGTTTAAGCCCGAGAGATTCGTCAATGGCGTGGCGAGTGCAACTAAAGGAAGACTGTCTTTCTTGCCGTTTAGCTCGGGGCCTCGGACTTGTATTGGTCAAAACTTTTCAATGCTACAAGCTAAGCTCTTTGTAGCAATGGTTCTACAAAGGTTTAGAGTGGAGCTATCTCCATCGTATACTCATGCTCCTTTCCCAGCTGCAACTACATTTCCACAACATGGAGCTCACTTGATCATTCGAAAAGTTTAGAAAAAGAAAGAAAACAAAATGTTCTTCCTTTTTTTTTCTTGTTCATCAACAAAAACAGAGAACCTCCAAGATGTAGTAACTAGTAAATGCAGTTTGATTCAAGTAAAAAAAATCTTAATTTTGTATATAAAGAAACATACTTAAATTTAGAAATTTTCAAATTTTTTTAAAAATTCTCCCAATGATTATTTATTTTTCTAAATTAAATATTTTGATTTCTATATTTAAATCACATTTTAGGTTGTGGAAGCTCACTTAATCAAGTGGTTGACTAAAAAGTTGATTTTGATCTCAAAATTTGTAACATAAATATTAATAATTCGGACGATAAAAAAATCACATTTTAGTTCTCACATAACCCAAAGAAACTACTAACTAATTTTGATTACTGAGTCACTTTTATTTTGGAAGATATATATTTTTTAAATTATTATTTCTTTATGATTACTATGGAAAAAAATTATATGTTTGAACAAATAAAAGAGTGTAAAAATACATTTTTTTCTATTTAATACCCTTTGAAACAACTAATCAATCCTTTCAAGATTGAACATTACCATATTCTCAAGAGCTGATCTGAAACCACTCTTAGGAAGACAATTTAGATTCTTTAAAGCAGATTCAGCTTTCTCTTTAGCCAATTCTTGAGCTCTCTTGATCCCACCGCGATTTCTAACAATGTCAATAGCTTCTTCAAGTGATCCAGGCTCACAAAACTCAGACTCAATGATCTCCCTTAGCCTCGGCTCATTCTCTAGCGCGAAGATCACAGGCGCGGTTATGTTTCCTTTGGCTAAGTCATTAGCTGCAGGCTTTCCTAATTGTTCTGAGGATTGAGTGAAGTCCAAAATGTCATCAACTACTTGGAAAGATAAACCGAGGTTCTTCCCGAATTGATACATTTGCTCTGCAACCTCGATTTCGACGTGACTGAAAATTGCAGCTCCTCTGGTACTTGCAGCTACTAATGAAGCTGTTTTGTAGTAACTCTTGAGCAAGTAGTCATCAAGCTCAACATCACAATCGAATAAACTAGATGCTTGCTTGATCTCACCGCTTGCGAAATCTTTGATCACCTAGAAAAAGATAAATCAAGGTTCAGACAAAATGTTGTTTGTACTGTTTAGCTTCTTCCAATCTGAAGACAAGAAAACAGAATTTCAACCTGACTTATGAGCTTAATGACTTCGAGGTTTTCAAGATTTGCTAAGTACCATGATGCTTGAGCAAACATGAAATCTCCAGCTAATACAGCTACTCTTGTTCCAAAAAGTTCGTGAACCGTTTCTTTTCCTAACAATACGCAGGAGAAAAGCTTCAAACTTTGCGGAGAAAATGTTCATGTCAGTTAAAAAGAAAAAGATTTTTGACTCACCTCTTCTCATATCACTTTCATCCAACACATCATCATGTATCAAACTTGCAGTATGAATCATCTCAATGATTTCAGCTAAACGCCGATGTTCTATACTAAGTTCCCTGAACCAAAATTAACTAGAAACCATCATTTGTATTGCTAAAAGATTACACAATTATAAGGACAAAAGATGCAACGGGAATGACAAATGTGTAAATTACTTTAAGCCTGCTAATTCGGCAGTTGCTCGTGATACAAGGAATACCAAACCCGGTCTCATCCTCTTTCCACCAGCACTGAAAATTTGCTCAGCCGCAGATATCAAAACCGGATTCTCTGCACCAACAATCTAAAAAAGAAGAAGTGCTAATGCATTAGAATCATAACCCTCTTCTTTAAGAGACCATAAGTGAATGTCCTCGAGTGACTAACCGATAAAAGATTGTCGTTTAACCTCTGCAAATCATCAGCTACTACCTCAAACAGATTTTCCAAAGATATTGGCTTTCTTGAGTCTTGCCTCAGATTAATCAAAACTGTTTTATCTTGACCAATACCTACAACACAATCAATCATGGTATTCATAGAGTTTCAAAAATCTTAAATGTGTAAGCTATTTGTTCTTTCTTTGACTCTTAGTCTCAGCCAAAGCTAAAAGCTCAGAACTTTACTGTTTGTAAAAGAATCTTTGTCTCATGAGATATGTTCTACATAGCCAACAAAAGATAAAGCTCAAAACTTTACTGTGATATGATCACAAATCTAAAGTGAAAATCATTGAGTTACTATGTAAAGACCAAATGATTCGATTACACAACCAAAGTCTGAAAATCAATTTACCATTGAACAGAGAATTTTCTTTGGGTTTCGCCGGAACGGCTCTGCAACTCGCAAAGTCTCTCCGGAGAAGCATTAAATTACCACCGTAGCTTCTGCTACCAATTCTACAGATATTCTTCGAACAACTCCGAAACAAGAAACAACCACATGGTATCAGATCAAGAACACTCGTGCCCAAGTCTATATTCCGACATGATGACATCATACTTTTTTCAGACAAGAAAATCCAGAAGGGACAAAGAGAACTTATAGGGGAAAAACTATAGAATCATCTTAGCTTCTTTTGAATACGACGACTAAGTGTAGAAAGTTGAAGAAACTTGAAGTGGGTGGTATATAAGTGAAGAGATCGAGTTTATTTTTTTCTTGCTTGATTTGTTTTTTTTGTTAATTTGGGTGGAGGAGACAAACCCACATAACAAAATTTGACAAAACTCGTCCTTTAGAGGACGACGAGAGACAGAAAGAGAGAAAGATTTAAGATTTGTGTACGTATGTTGTTTGTTTGTTCAATACAAAATGGAGAAGAGAGAAGAAGAGAGGGGGAAAAAGAAAAACATAAAATGAAAGAAGAGTTTGATCGTTGTCTCTGCTTTATCAAAATCAGAGGCTGAGATATTACCACGTGTATCGTAGCTATTGGTTTATAATCCAGCTCGTGAGTATCAAATATCTCTCCGAGATTAGAGAATATCCCCTTTTTCCAGATTTCAAGACCATTACTATTATATCATTATTTGTAGATCT
This sequence comes from Anastatica hierochuntica, assembly GCA_900406275.1. Taxonomy (NCBI): domain Eukaryota; kingdom Viridiplantae; phylum Streptophyta; class Magnoliopsida; order Brassicales; family Brassicaceae; genus Anastatica; species Anastatica hierochuntica. Next base: position 19,198 of record OVAN01002862.1, read on the forward strand.
CACACTTTTATTTCTTTTTCTTACCGTACGGAAGAACTTTAAGCAATTATTTGTTACATGAATTCTTTTCTACAAAACCATATAAAGTTTTGTTGATCTAATTAGTGATAATATAAACATTTTTACCATATAATTATTACTTTTGAAATATTAAAGTTATTGATCAACAAAAATGAAAAAATTTGGTAAAACATTACAAGCACTAATCATTTTGGCTACTGTGTTTGAGTGAAACCAAAGGATGAAACTTGTGGTTGTTGGCTGAATATCCGAGTTCGAATGATCATTTTCACCATGTCGAGCAGCTGGGTAATGTGTATGATCTGATCTCATGCTTAATTTCTGCCAATTAATACGACATCTTTGTCTGTAGAATTGCTCCCTTAGGTATATCTTCAATGTAATCTAGCTCTAATCAAAAGCTTTGAGATTTTGAATACAAATTAATCAAATATACTACTAACGTAACCAATTTGGATTCTAAAAGGAGGCAGAAAAGTAGTTGGGGCACAAAATGGGCCACACATATATATAGAGTAAGCCGAAGTATCATAACTTCTTCTTTCTTTCTTGTCGGAAACTAAATTTTAATCGAGAGAAAAAAAGGTTCTAAATTTTTAAAATTTCCTTCCACTAATTTAAATTCACTGAGCTTTACACAAGTTAGTATAGAGACTAAGCAAGTCTATATAGTATTGACAAAGAAACAATAAACCTCAAGAATAACAAAGCTTTGTCTATCTTGTTGACTCTGTAGACACTTCACATGCTTCTTACGATCCTGCAAAATGCAACAAACCAAACCCAATTTTAACATCTTCAATTTCATCTCACTTTGCCTCAACAATAAGCTATAAAACCTTTCTTCTCTCTCTCACCTTCCAAGCCGAGATAGCTCAGGTTCCGCCAAAATCATATCTTGCAACGGTTTCGGATCTGTATACCTTTCACTGGAACTAAAAACAACAAAAATGTCACAATACAGAGAGAGAGAGTGAGAGGATAAAGAGATTGACTTACTCGCAGATGTGATCGATTGTCAGTAGTCTATGATGAATAAGGAAATCGTGACCGACATAAGTCACAACCAAAGAACCAGCATCAGGATGTGGCCAGCTTCTTGAAGTAGGGAACCTTAGAATGAAAGTGCCCGGTTCTTGACACTGAAGCGAATTTTCCGCCTCTTCCTTTGTCACAAACCCTTCAATCCATTTAGGCGAAGAAGAGCGCCACATTCCGTTAATCAATCCCCTGGATATAGCAGAAGCAACAGGGAACAACCAGCACCACATTTTCTCAAAATTCTCTTGAGTTACGTACTCATAGCATCCGCATATTCTCCTTAGAAGCTCAAAATCCTGATCACAATTTCATGCAAGACTCACATTATTAACTGAATTTCCATCTGTGATTCCAATAAAAACGGACAAAGACCAGATCAAAACTTTGATCTTGGTAAAAAGTGAAAAAAGTTCAAGCAGATATGAAAAGGGAAAAAGACAAGACCTGGTGAGTGAGAGATCTACTGCTGCATTTAGCTATTCTCATGAAATGTTCTTCAATCTCAATTACCACATTATCCCAATGAACATGTTGATAGTTCCGAGAGATCAGAATCCACGCATTTGTTCCTTCTGCTATTAGTTCTCTTGCCATTCTGATTTGATATCTGAAAAATTTGGAGAATGATGTTCCATTATTCTCGTAATTTACGTGTTTGAGGCAGGTAGGAGTTTAATTTAATGTATTTACCCGTGGTGGGAGCATCCGGAATATAGAGAAACTTGATCTGCAAATTTTGAAACTTCTTCATCTGATGAATTGTTCGTGATTTCCTTTAGCAGAAGGGATCTCTCTATTAAGTTTCCAAGGCAGTATCTGAAAATTGTCGAGTCTGAGATTGTGTATCTTCTGAAAACGCTCGAGTCTCTAATTTCTGTGTTTTCTGAATCAGTTGAAGAGCTGTCATCTTCTTCTTCTTCTCTATGGTTCTGAGATCTATGTTCCATACTCGTACCATTTCCGTTCTCAAACTAACTCAATGAAACAACAATGCAGAATAACAGTAAGTTGAATAAGGAAATGAAGCAAAACAAATAACGTATTTCATGGAAATAGATTACTTGAATCTCAGAAATCCTTTCATCTTCTAGTCTGATCCGTTTCGTAGAGGGAGAGCACTGTAGATTATTCGATGTTTTGTTACTTGATGCAATTTCTGGTACTCCTTCTTGTACAAGATGGTCAATGGGGTTCAACCTTTTAGGGGTAACAGAATCACAATTCCTTGAAATGCAACAGATTTGGTTTGTGAGAGCTTCGAGGAAAGGATAATAACCCTTCACGTCCTGTATTTCGAATTTGATGCAGAACAACCTCTTATCACTTTCGGAAGAAAGCTACAAAACAAAATCATACCAAAGATCCTTTGGTGACTTCAAGACGAAACACCACAACAGAATCTTAACAAGAATGTGTAATCCCGTTTTACTGGCCTAGAATTTCTTATTACTACCTGAGATATTTTGAGCTTGAAGGAAGCACATCCATTCAATAATTTGTACGGTTTCTCATCAGCTGAGAATTCAACTCCTTCGTAGCTTACGAAAAGAGGAGCCTCTGAGTCACGTGTCTTCTCAACAGGCGTCCCGCTATCAGCATATAGTAGAGAAGCTAGAACCTAGAAGACCAAACCAATAACATGTTATCAGATAAAAATATCCTCAGCTAAAAAAGTTCAGAAGTTTAGAAAAAGCGTAAGAGAATGAACCTTCACATCCTTGTGCAAAGGCTGTCCAATAGCATCGGATAAAACAACATCCAAGGAAAAAATCTTCCGCCAAGGTGCCTACATAGAAAACAAGATCTAGACTTTATGAACAATAAGACGTAAAGCATGGACAGTTAGCAATCAAACTCCAACCTTTCCACCAACGATAATCCAAACACCATCTTCATCTAACTCAATTCCAGATGTGGATGGCTTATTAACAGATAACCATAGAGGTGGGTCCTGAGGCAAAAAGATGAAGTGAGGATAAAGAAACACAGAACAAGAGTCTTTTCGAAAAGGAAGAGAGAGCTAAGACTAACCTTTGTGTAATGACACTTTACAGGGACACTGGAAGGCAAAACTTCTGCACAGTGGATGAAACCCTGAACGCTATAACCATCTCCGCCAACACTAAATAGCGAAATCTTCGCTGTACAATCTGAATTTGTGCCATTGGTCATCAAAGAAGTCAAGACTTGTTCTCCTACAATCTCTCCACCAATATGGAGGCGCATGTAGCTTCTAGAAACCTAGGAAAAAACGGTAGGAAAACCAGTTGAACCCCAAGAAAAGAGACATTGATTGATATAAATAGAGTTCTCGTTTGCAGAGATCTTATCACCTCACAACCCACATGAACCCATTTTTGAAGAGGAAACTCAGCTTTTGTAGAAACATTAGGAACTTCAGTCCAAGAAGAAGTGTTTACAGGATCAGGAGCTTCTTGGTGAAGGAGAGTCAAAGGCAAAAGTATCAACTTCTTGTTCTCATCTAGAACAAGGAAAGGTGCACTAACACACATGTCAGAGTGAACCTGAGAAGAAGAAAACGAGTTTAAGTCAGAAGCTGTTGTTTCAGCAATCGAAGCTCTTCCCCAATTCCAACAAGTGAAAAGATCATACAAGTTAAAGCTTCACAAAACATTGAATATGCGAAATCGATTATATCAAAGAAAGAACCCAACAGATAAAACATTTGAGAGAGAAAGGAAAAAAAGCTAACTTTTTTTGGTTCTGGAGAGCTCGCTCTTACCTGTCTGATGATGGTAGAAGGGTAAGTGGTGGAATCTAAGAGATAAACCCAGAAACAAAGAGAGAAACTTTCGAATTCTTGGTTTACAATTTCAACATCGACCTTAAAATCCTCCAAGAGAGAGTATTTCTCGGTGTCGATCGCAAAATCATCCGCCATTATAAACCCTTAAAGCCCAAAAGAAAAAAGGTGTCGACTTTTTGAAATCGAAACCCTTAAAAAACCCAGAAAATATAAGGAAGCAGACGCAGAAGAAGAGAGAAATAACACACTTCTTCTTTCTCTTCTCTTTACCCAAATCAAAGTATATCGATCGAATAGCTTCAAAAGGAAACTGAAAAGAGTCGCTCTTTTTATTTGACGGCTGTTAATTAACGGTTGGTACCGTCTTCCGGTGGTTTCAGATTCTCAGGGAATATAGGTAATAATATCCACTGCATCAAGACCACCGTAGTAAATTAAAGATTAGCGAATCAAAATCTAGTCTACGCTTTGACTTAGATTGAATTGTTTTCTTTTCTTTCTTTTTCTTCTTTTCTTTCATTTCTTAATTTTCCAATGGGAAAATTGGATAAATAGGTTTTTCTACCCCTGTCTCGTTTTAATAATGTGAATTCTGAAATACCCCTTAATTATATTTTTAAATATTTAAAAACAAAAATATTTCATATACCCCTTAATGTAAATATTTCTTATTCTTTAAGAAAAAAAAGCTTTGGAAGGTTATTGGATTATTGTAATTAATTGTTATTGATTGTATTTTAAAACCAGAATCAATATAGTGTTATTCAATTGTCTAATTTATAAAATACATTTTTATTAGATTATGGTCATGTTCGTTAATGAATAGCTATGAGAGTGGCAGCGGCAATACGAAGTAGTTATGATGGAGAGCAATATAGCCATGATTGAGACAAAATCAGTCGCCGAAAGTGGTCGTCAGTGTTATCCATGACGTTTGATGTGAACTCCAATTTATCCAGCGCCATTTTTCATATATAAAGCGATTTGTTTCTTTTTTGTTGAGCGACAACTAGCAGCTCTGTAATTGTCGTTTTGCTTTGTCATATATTTCGATCATTGTCGTTTTCCGTTCTCGTTGCCGCTATCCCAGCGGTAGATAAAAGAACATGGCTTATGTATTTGGTTGATGTAATTCAAAACACATTAAACCACCTGTTATTCCATCTACTTGATTTTAGGGAATTTTAGTTGAAATGAATTTTAACGTGTTTTGCATGTTATCTAAAATATGGGTAAAACAATTACCAAATATATCTAAAATTTCTCAGCGTTCTATATAATGCTTCCCAAATCAATCTATGAATCGGATAAAACACGATTTGATTAAACAAATTTGTAAAGTCTCTCTTACTTTTACACTTGTGCTTATGTTGGCTCTAAGGGCATCTCCAATGTAAAACTCTATTTTTCCTTCAAAATGGAGTGACTCTATAATAGAGTTGAATTTTACTCCAACCCTACTCCATTTTACTCCATTTTGGAATGAAAAATGGAGTACTGAACAAACAAAAAAATATTATTACATTTATGGAGTAAACCCACCTTAGACCATCTCCAATATATATCTCCATTTTTTACTCCATTATGGAGTAACTTCAAAATGGAGTTCGGTATTACTCCAATATATTACTCTATTTTTTTACTCCAAAAATAGAATATTCTAAATAGATTCTATTTTTAATTTGCTATTAATACATTCTAATTATAAAATTTACAAATTGATCCCATTTATTTTAGTTTTAAAAAATTTGATAAATTATAAAATTAATTTTAATTAAACATTCATTAAATAAAAGAAATTACCTTACAAATATTTTTTATGTAACCATCACATTAACATATTTTTCTTACAAATCGTCGATTAGTCAATTCCAAAATGAAAAATGAGATTTTTATAATTAATAATATCTCTAAAAAAACAAAAAAACTCTTGGGACCGAATTTTGTTATCATATTATACTTAGAACGTTATATCAAACTATTAAGTAAAAAGATCTAATATTCTAGGGATCTCTTTATAAATAAAAAAGTTCAACTCCAAAATAGAGTAAAAAATGGAGTTACTCCATATACGGAGTAATGTCACCCATTGCTCCATTTTGGAGTGAAAAATGGAGTGGGGTTGGAGAGAATTTTACTTCAAAATGGAATTTGGAGAGAAAAATGGAGTAGGGTTGAAGATGCCCTTATACTCTAAAATGGAGTTGAAAATGGAGTGAGATTGAAATTTTTTTTACTCCAAATTACATTTTACTCCATTATGGAGCAAAAAATGGAGTGAGGTTGAAGATGGTCTAAGACCATCTCCATCTCCATTTTTAACTTCAAAATGGAGTAACTCCAAAATGGAGTTGAGTTTTACTCAAATGTATTACTCTGTTTTTCACTCCAAAAATGAAATATTCTAAATAGATTCTAGTTCTATTTTGCTCTCGACACCTTTTAATTATAAAATTTACAAATTGGCCCGATAATTTTTTATTTTAGAAAACTTCCATAAATTATAAATTATTTAAATTAAATATTTGTGTTGTTTATCTTTAGTTTCAACAATTGTTATGCATCTTTAAGTTTATTCTACTTTGTAATATTTTTAAATAAAAGTTAGTATTTAATTATTTATAATTAAATTTAACAAATAAACTAATAGTCTTTAACCTTCTATAAATAAAATAATGCAATCTTTGTCATATTTCAAATGAATGACATACAAGACTATAATAATAACGAAACAATAATTATATAATATATATTAAATAAATAACATACAACGACAGTAATAAAAAAAAATAGTTGTAGTAAAAAATGTATAAGTTAAAAAATATAACATTTGAAGGGTTTTTTTCTAAATAAAAATGTTTGACTCCAAATGGAGTTACTCCATAAGTGGTGTAATCTCACTCATTACTCCATTTTGGAGTGAAAAATGGAGAGGGATTTGAGAGAATTTTACTCCAAAATGGAGTTTGGAGGGAGAAAATAGAGTAGGGTTGGAGATGTCCTAAGTGTTCGGTTACAAGTGATATCCCAACACTAGTTATTCATCTTAAAGATGGTCATAAATGTGTGATGAGTAGCGAGTGTGAATTTGTCGTTTTTCGATGATGTTTTCAAGGAGAAAATGGCTTAGAAGTCCTCGTATCTGTTGCTTAAATCTTCTATGTCCCTACATAAAAACTCAAATTTTTTTATCATTATTTTATTAAAATCAACAAAGTAAAAAGACAAAATTCAGAGCGAGGGTCAGACCCGACCCGTTTTCCATATCCAAAATCCGCTCCCACCCGAGTCGATTAGCTAAAAAGACCCATCCGAAATCATCTCCCACCCGGATCCAATACTGAAACTTCTGAATTTTCCCCCCAAATTCAACATTCAAACCCTATCTCGTATTTGATCAAGAGAAACAATTTCTCTCTTTCTCCACTCTCCCACTTTCTTCGATCCGTGAAACTATGGATAACTGAAATAGTTACCTTTAGAAATCGAGACAAAATCTCTTTTTTATATGTCATTTCCTGTATTCGCGATGGTGGTGACAAGGAGGAGTAAGAAGACGATAGAGATTTAAGAGGATCCGGAAGAGAATAACGAGAACAAGAGAAAGGGAAAAGCAAAGGTGACAAAGGACTTACCAGTGAAGAAGAAGCGGAAGACTGCTGGAGGTAGAGATGTAGTAGAATAGGATAACGTATCGTCATTGCCGGAGAAGAGGTTGACGATTGTAGAGCTGGAGAAGAAGAAGGTTTCACCGAAGAAGAAGAAGAAGATGGTATCGCCGAAGAAGAATATGACAGAGGAGGTGGAGAAGACGGTGATTTCATCTTCAGAGATGGTTCCGATCGAAACTGCGGCTGTATTGGTTTCTATGGCTTTAAAATCTTCTACAGTTGCTCCTGCGAGTAAAGATGGTGGAGAAAAAGCAGGAGAGAGGGAGGAGACCAATTCTAAATTGAAATCAGATGGAGAAGAAGAGATCTCGGAGAAAGATCCTCAAGATCATCAAGCGGCTGAATTTTCGTCTGAAGAAGAAGATAACAGTGTAATAATATTCGATTCCAGGGCGCCAATTTCCTATTGACTTCGACAATGTACATGTAATAATATATAATTAGTTTGTAGTGGATAACAGTGTCATAGTAGGAATACTATGAGTATTTTTTGAAGAAATACTAGGAATACTGCTTGTTTGTTGCAAGACGTTGAGGGAACCTTCCCAATCAAACCAACAAAAATGCACTTTCCAACTACGGAGTACAAGAAGAAACTCAAGCTAGTGACACTGTGTTTTATTACAGAAGCTACTGAAACACTTAGAGAGCTGAATCCGAGGATGAATAATACAGAGAAGAAGTGGTTTGAGGAGTATCCACAATTCAAACACCTTTTCGACATGAAAAAGAATAAGAACCACACGGTTCAGAGGATGTGGATGCTCTTGTTGCAAAAAGCCAACATCAAGAGGTGGAAAGAAGTGTGGTTCATAGTTAATTAGAAAAAATGCACTTCCCGACACGGAGTACAAGAAGCAACTCAAGCTAGCGACACGTTGTTTTATAACAAAAGCTATTGAAACGCTTAGAGAGCTGAATCCGAGGATGAATAATATGGAGAAGAAGTGGTTTGAGGAGCATCCACAATTCAGACACCTTTTCCACATGAAAAAGAACAAGAACCACAAGGTTCAAGGCATGTGGATGCTCTTGTTGCGAAAAGCCGAGATCGAGAGGCGAAAAAAGTGTGGTTCATAGTCAATGGTTTTCCCATCCAATATGGGCTGAGGGAACACGCACTGATATCTGGTCTTGACTGCCTCAACTATCCGCTCGGATATAAGGAATTTGGGAGTATGGAATTCGTCAAGCGGCATTTCAAAGGGACAATGAGGTTGGAGGATGTTAAAGAGAAGCTAGTGAAAATGGGACCCCATAAAGATAGGTTGAAGATCGCGGTTCTGTACTTCCTAGCTAGTGTCGTTTGCGCACAAACGAAGAGTAGAGAGGGCGCAAAACCAATTTTAGAGTTTTTCCAAAGAGCAGTGGCGGATCTTGAGTATTGCATGACCATTCCATGGGGAGATACTCCTACGATTGCATGCTGAAGGAGATCTCTCACACCATAGACCATTTCAAAGGGAAGGTGATTGAGAAGTGTTTGTGGCCTCTTCCCGGTTTCTGTCTTCCACTAGAGGTAAGTATTAGAGCAATTTGGGAAGGTTTTTATTGTTTACAGTTTGAAGCAAAGTCTTATAAATGATTGATTTTGTAGCTCCTAGCATTCGAGGCGATCCCCCAATTGGCTTTAACAATCAGAGAGTCTGTCCTAGATGTTGATAGCCACAGTCCAAGGATGTACAAGTCCATATTCAAACCAAGTGAGATGAATGGCTTTCCGCTTGAGAAAATAAATTCTGGTCTCGGTACAATAAAGGTAATTGAGGAATACTAGAAGAATAAGGAATACTGATATAGTAAAGAATACTGGTATAGTAAGGAATATTGAATAGTAAGGAATATTAGAAAAACTGGTAATACTACTTGAAATTATTTTTTAAAACTTTCAAGAAATTCACAACATTCTGCCAGTACTTTGTGATGAAGAACAAGCTTTATTGGACGAACTCATAGAAGTAGATGACGATGTCGACATGGTTGATATTGCTATAGAAAGTTGGGAGCAGATTCTCGATAAAGGATCCAACGTCTTCTTTCAGGACATGTACGAAGAAGACGTTGTCGCCCGAGAAGAACATGTACATGAGCAGATGGAATAGCTACTCTCCATGTGTCAAGTTCATCATGAGAAATAGCTACTCTCCATGTTCTTAAGAGAAACTCACAGAAAAGATTGATTGTGACCAAAGAAAACTTGGTGGAGAAAAAGCCTATAAGGAAGAGATGAGTTTTGCAGAAAGGAGCAGTAAGAAGCAACTTATCTTCTATGATGAAGCAATGCTTATCATTGAAAAACTCAAGTTCAAAAGGAGGATGAAAAAATATACAAAGAAAGTCTCATTGCATATCGAAAGATTCATAATGTCAAATACTTTTTGAAGTATGAGATTGGAGTAGAAAATCATATCAAAGCTCTGGGCCTTTAGTAGACAAGTACAAAGGTGTACAAGTCATCTTTGATCATGTGCCTTGGCCATAATCCCCACACTTTGGTCATGATTATCAAGGTTGGGATTCTCTGAGGATATGTTGAGTGAAGTCTACTCATGGTGAATCAGTGGCAAGACCAGACTGTGACTACGATTTTATCACATTTTCACAGCTGCTCAAAGTGATAGAGTGTGTATCAAGTTCGATGTGTTTCTTCTACATCTTCTACAACACTAGAATATAAGAATCTTTGTGCCTCTTCTCTTTTTTAAATCTAGATTTCTAAAGAAAAACCACAGTGAGTTTTACTCTGATTATTGTTTATGAATCTCATGTGTTTCATCAAGGAATTTAGTGATGTGTACTGGTATTGCTAAATCGTTCAAGTTTGCTTTCTGTTTTGGGACTAAATTGCTATTTTTTTAAACTTCAGGTGTACACTAATCACTTTTCAATGTTGAGTATGACATTTCAGGGAAAGGAAATTTCGCAGGGACTCATAATACAATTTCAAAATGTTTTAATTAAAAAAATAGAAAAAGGCCACGAGCTCATCTTCTTCCCCCCTTGTGCAAAAACCCTAGTTCTTCGTCCAACTCCTCCCAAAATCGAGCTCCCATGGCTGGAAGAAAGCGAACACGACTGCAACGCCAGCAAGCAACAGCCGCCGCCAGAGCCGCCGCGGCTGCACGTCTTCAACTTCACGATGAAGATAGCTCGATCGAGGAACTCTCCGTCGCCAAATCTGCCTCTACCATTGAATAAGAAGCTAATCCAGCTACAGACCATGCCGATTTGACTAAAAAGGCCTTTGAAACAGACAGAGAAGACAATTTTGCTACTGAAATTGTAACGGCAACAAATGGAGCACCGAAAGCTGAATTAGTAGAAGAAATCTCCTCACAACGCACTGTCTCGGATACTCTGCCGCCGTTAGCTCCGTCAATGGAAAGAGATCCTGCAGTTAGTCCTCAACGATGGACCAAGAGCACTGTGCGAAAGAGGACCATGACTCCATCTGAGATTGAGAGCTTGAAAAAGAAGAGGAAAGTGACGATCTCTGTGTCACATCTACCTTCAGTGGAGTCTTCTCCAATGCTAGCAAAATTGCGCTCTCAGGCTCGACAAGATCGTCGCAATGCTTCCTCTTCAAAGGTGAATCCTGACAATCCTTTTGCTCACATTAAGTTTTGTTCTGCTACATTAGAAAGAATCAATCAGCTTGCTTTGAGGTTAGGAAGTCGCCGAGCTGCAAAATTGAAATTACAGTCTGAAATTGATTCTAAGTATCATTGGTTGGATCAACCTTCGGTTCATCCTTTGAGTGAGAGGTTTTTCAATGCTAAATGTGAGATACGATATGGCAAATATCGCCAGAGAAGAGTCTTTGAGTATCGGTATCTCAAGATAGATGATCCGAGAAATGGTCTCATCTTAGCTGTTGTCACGAGTAATGGGCTTCTAGAGATGGTCAAGATGGTTCAGTCATATGAGAAAGAAGTGGTTTTGGAGTTTTATTCTAATTTGTATCCAGGAAAGGTACCAAACAACAAAAAGTTGGTGTATGTTAGAGGAAAATACTATGAATGGTCACCTTCTATTATCAATTAAGTCTTTGACATCAAAGCCAACGATCAAGTGCTGGACCAGAGTGGAAAGTAGAAGCATGTGATCACACAGTGAGGGGGAGTTTGACAGAGAATGCGGTTCAAACTTGGAATGATTTTCGGCCAACTCTACTCTCTGCGATTATGCATGAAGTCTTTGGACTTCTATGCTTGAATTGGATGCCTGTCTCCAACAATACTCATGTCTCCCGTGATCGAGGATGTTTGTTATACAAGTTGGCTCATGAGATTCACTTCAATTTTGGTAAACTAATTTATGACCAAGTTGATGCCATTTTGAATGCTCCGGAGGCAATTGCGAGTAAATCAGAGACTAGAATGAAGCTCCTGCCATTCCCTACTCTCATCCAGCATGTGCTCGAGTTTCAAAGACTTGTACCTCTTCTTTGTACTAGTATCCAGGAGCCACCCACCAAAGCATATCATGTGGATTCTAAGTGTGGAAAGGGTTTTAAATCAGCTCCTAGCGCCTCGAGTTTTTCTTTGGAAGGTCTCTAAATGATGATCTTAATCATGTTGGGAGTCTTCTTATCTAGATGGGTGACCTCGTTAAAGGTAAGTTTTCTTTCTTATCTTCAGCGCTGTTCTAGATAAGGGGGAAATTATCCAGAGCTTAGGACTAATCGAGCTTTCGACTTGATGGCTCAGGTTTTCACCCAAGAAATCACTGCAAGCGTACAGTTAA
>OVAN01002863.1:0-31437 GCA_900406275.1 Anastatica hierochuntica
TTTTCACTAAGAATCCTTAGCTAATAAATCAACCAAAATTAAATCAACAAATTAAATTACAAATTGCTAAGAACTCCAATGGTGGAGCTCACCATTGGAGTTGCTCTNCATTGGAGTTGCTCTAACAAGTATCGTCGGTTCCTCCAATACTTTTATTTTATTGTAATTTACTTCTGTTCTGTTGTCTGATTTTTGTGATTACCGAAAACATAATTTTACTATCTAAACGAAAATAAATTAGTTGAAGCTTTCTGTATATTCTGGAAAAACAATTTGTAAATTTTTATATAAAAAATTTTCAACGTGATTCAAGTTAAATTGTTAGTTTTAATGATATAGTGCAACAACACAACGAAAATTTGTCTGAAACATCGTGGTCTAACGGTAAAAGTAGGTTGACAATCAACATGTGAGTTTAAATACTGCCGAACTTCCTACAAAAATTGCGAAAGAGAATTACCGTACGATTTTCTCTAGACACTGCATTCAGATATAGACTTTGTTTCTGATTCATTTATAAACCCAGAAAACAAATCTATCTGTAAACACACTCTCCCAAAAATTAGTTTAATAGTTGAGACGATTTAATAAAACAAAATAAATTAAAAGATGGTGAATTATTCTTTTTTGTCAACAATTGGATCGACAAAATTCTATCCATAGTCAGATAATTTTACTATGCGGGACAACACGACTTAGTGAAGTCGAACTCCGATGGGGCGACCGCAAAAATAGACTTTTAACAGCTTGATGTAATGGCACTTCCCAAAACGGTGAATTATTGAAAAGGACATTTTGTGGATTAAGGGATAAATTAATAACACAAGTAGAGTAGCCAATGTTTGTGATCTTCTCAAACAAAAGCTTGGGCCTATAGACACCCATCACATAGACCAGATTGTTACTTTTTATACACACACAATCTCAGTATCTTATTTATGAGGTACAACATATATTATATAGTAAGAGATTTTGAAACTAAGTTCAAGAGATTAGAGAAATCCCTTGACCTAGAAGTTGACCAGCCAAGAGCTCATTAACAGCCTCTGTTGGATGAAACCCATCCCAAAACACATATCCTGTCGCATTCGAACACGTTCCTATCGATAAAGAATTGCAAAGAAACGATGTCTCTACTCTTCCTGTTCCACAACATGCCCTTCTTGTTTCCAAGAACCCTATATAAACACATTTCAAAAGATGTCACTTGTTACCCAAGTTATTCCTCCTGTAAAGTTTGTGTTTTTACCATTGTCTTCTGGGTTAGTGATGATGTCCAAGAGAGGTTGATAAGCATCAAAAGCTACGAGCTTGAGACCTGAGCATCGTTTCATCAGTATCTCTGTTGTTGTCTTGAGTTTGGTGTTGAACATGACAGCATCTTTGTTTAGTCTCTCAACACAACTCTGTTTTCCTGAACCGAACAGAGTGATAGCCGCAGGTAAACAACCCATTGGTGGTAATGATATTACTCCGATTCTTCTTGCTCCTAGCTCATATAGATTCTGTTACAAGTAACAATTATTCATATGGTTGTGTCTTGTTTTAAGAATGTTGGATCTTACTTAACTTAGAAGTGTGTGTGTGTGTGTACCTGGATGAAGTGTGAGTAGGATCTAATGAGAATGTCAGAGAATTGTTCAGGTGTATTTAGGAGGTTGAGCAGAGGATTGATGTAATAGTTTTGAATAAAGTCGCTAGATCCTGCGCTTAAGATGTGTATAGCTTTAGAGAACAGCATGGTTGCATTCTCTTTACCGATCATGTTTGTTACTCTGTTTTGATATGTTTTGTAATAGTTTAGTTGTCGTGTTAAGGAGATTGCTCCCTGCAAAAAGGAAGAGCAAAAGCCCTTATTGATCATTTCGGGTTAAAGGGTTTGTAATTATTCATTCACACAATTAATAAAGAAGACGTACAAAGGGAACAGAAGTGGCATCATAGTAGCCTGAAGAGGCTGAAGCAAAGTTGGCGCCGGTTAGGAGATTCTCATTGTTTGCTTCTTGGCTTAAGAATGCAGGTGGATATGAAGAGAAGCCAAGGTACTCAGCTACATACATGAGTAGGAAGATTAAAGAAAAGAGAGATGTGAGATGTTAGATGTGAAAAAGAGTTTACCGGAGAAATCTACGGCGAGTTTTCCATTGGAGAATCTTCCGGTGGGTTTATGGTTGATGAAGTCTCTACCATAAGGAAGGAAGTTGGATTTGACAATGCTAAGTAAGTTATTGTTGTTGCCAACATCAACAATAGAGTCACCAAATATGATGAGTGCAGGAACAATGGCTCCTTTGGATTTGTATAAGAAACAAGAAACCAAGAGAAGAAGAATCTTAAACCATGAAACATTCATCTCTTCTTGTTCAATGCAATCACTAGAGAGTGAGAGAGAGAGTTAATGATGGAGAAGAAAATGGAGAGATAAGAAGATGATGATGAATGTCATACAAAGATAATCATTGTCCTCATGCTTATGTTTTTAAGATAAAGAAAAAGCATTTGCTTAGTGCAATAGAGTAGGTAGAAATTTGTATGGTGAGGCTAGTTTCTTTGGACAACAATACTTTTGCAAGGTTTTAAATTGTGGATTTGATTTGAATCTCAAACTGGTTTTGATTGTTTTGGTTTTTAAGGGTATCAAGAAGATAATCTATATCTTTGATTGATTTACTCAATTCTTCATTTTATCTAACTTTGTAACTTGTTAAAACAGTTTGGATGCATGAATATTGGGTTTCTTTTTAGAGTATTTCAGTTTTCTTGGTAAGAGTATTGACAAAACATGATTATTACTAGAAACAGAACTTTTAGTTTTTGTTGTTGTGATAATGAGATAAAGTCTAGAGACGGCTTAAACTTTTTCAAACTTCGTTTTGACCATGTGTAACAAAATAGAAATCAAACAAAGTGTGAACTTTTAGTTTTTATTGTTGTGATAATCAAATAATGTCTAGAGACGACTCAAATTTTCTCAAATTTCGTTTCGTAACAAAGTAGAATGTTTAGTTTTTGTTGTTGTTGTGGTTTGCGATAATGTCTTAGGTTAATGTGGCATCCACTTTTTGTGCACTTCAAATATTTGTGGTTAAATCATGATGGTTTCTTTTCTTTAGTCTTGTATTTAAAAAGCAAAAATGTCTCTAAAACACCTAAAGGTACATTCATCATTAACTTAAAATGATAGAGTCAACAACCACATCAAAAAAATAACAGAAGCTGAAATATTCCAAAACCAAATTAGTTGTGTTTCTTTCTAATCCACTTTCACAAATTCTGGTGGCCTTTTCGTAAGCTAAAAGCCCAAAGTGATTTAGTTGGGCCGTTTAAAAACAAACCGAATTGTGATGAAGAAGAAAGGTAAACCCAATTGTAAACCAAAAAATTGGACATTCTTTTCAAAAATGTCACTTTTTACGTGGTGCAAAAAAAAAGTCACTATTTATGTTCTTTTTCTCTTCCAACAATACCTAAAAATATATATATAACAAATTTTTTTTTTAAAATATTACAAAACTAAAACTAAAATTTTAAAATTAAATCGTATACCTAGACAACTTCCGAGCCTTAGTTAGTTAAATTCCTCCTATCGTGGGTAAAAATTTCCCATTATACGGGTCTAATGGACTATTAGAACGGGTGGTCCATTTGCAAATAAAAAAAATCGTATATTGAACCGCTAAATTTTAAAATTTTAAAATTAAATCCTAAATCAAAATACTAAATTTTGATCTAAAAATTGATACAATCTTTTTGTTTGTTTTTAGTATTAAAAGAAATTAATATTGCTTATAAAAATAAAATCTACTAATAAATTTTTTTAAAAAGTTTTTGTTTTAGTGTTATTTGAAAAAATTCAAAAACCCGGTAAGAGTCGGTTATTTCATTTGCACCAGCTTGATACTAACCCAGTACTCGTCGGTTTATTTACCATTTTTACAAACACAGTAGCTTCAAAATAAAGCAGCAGCTTCCATTATATTTTACTTTGATCATCACAAAATCTTTCTCTGCAACTACAACACAATCTCTCTTCGTCTTCTTCTTCGATTCTCTCATTCACAGGTTTTGATTCTCTCTGAACCTAAAGCTCCTGCACGATTGAATTTGAAATTGGTCGATTCCATTTCTAGCCTTTGGCCTGGGCTATAGCAATGGCGGATACAGTTGACAAAGTCCCCACCGTTGAGTCATCATCTTCATCATCCGCCACCGGCGAGAAGACAGAGCCGACGACTACAGAGAAGAAAAAATGGGCCGATGTTGAAGATGACGATGCCGAAGAAGAAGCAAACGCTATATCAGAGCTCGATTCATTGACCATTAAGGATGAAGAGAAACGTGTCTCTGTTCTCGAAGAACCTGAAGATTCAAACATCAAAGCGGTTTGTGATTTGTGTGATTGTGTTTGACTCTCGCCGATCGAGCTTTAGATCTGAATTTGATATTTCGTCTTACTTTGTAGGTTACTTCAGGTGATACGCCATATACATCTGCAAGTAGATTCGAAGATTTGAAATTATCACCTGAATTGATCAAAGGATTATATGTGGAGATGAAATTCGAAAAGCCAAGCAAGATTCAAGCAATTAGTTTGCCTATGATTCTAACACCTCCTCATAAGCATCTCATTGCTCAAGCACACAATGGATCTGGCAAGACGACTTGCTTCGTCCTTGGGATGTTGAGTCGTGTTGATCCGACATTGAATCAACCTCAAGCTCTTTGCATTTGCCCCACAAGAGAATTAGCAAACCAGGTTTGGTTTTGAGTTTTGAACAGTTGTTGATTGTTTTGTTGGATTTGGGGGAAATGATGTTTAAGAGGTTAGCTTTTTTTGATAGAATATGGAAGTTCTTCAGAAGATGGGGAAGTTTACTGGAATCAATGCTGAAGTTGCTGTCCCTGAGACGACGAGAGGTGTACCGATAGCTAGACGAGAAGTTGTTTCGGCTCATGTTGTGATTGGTACCCCTGGAACCATTAAGAAGTGGATGTCTTATAAAAAACTAGGTCTTGGCCATTTGAAGATTCTGGTTTTTGATGAGGCCGACCATATGCTCGCTGCGGTATGCTAATTGGCCTCGTAAATCTCTAACCTTTTAATGTGGATTATATTCGAAGTTGAGGTTTTACTGCTGTTTGCAGGATGGTTTCAGAGATGATTCATTGAAGATAATGAAAGACATTGAGAGAGTGAATCCTAGTTTCCAGGTTTGATTTGGTTCTTGCTTCTTGAAATTCTAAGTAGGATGTCTAAGAGGCACGATATCTTCTGCTCTTTATGCTTGTTTCAATGCGCATAAGCTCTTATGTAAATATAAACAATTCTGCTGTGTTTCGATGTTCCGATCCCCTTCTCTTAATAAGGCATATTTTGGGTGTTTCACTGTGAGAAAGCTGTACTAATGACTAGGCTATCTCATTTCTCTTTCAGGTTCTTCTTTTCTCGGCAACTTTTAACGAAACAGTAAAAGATTTTGTTGGGAGAATAGTGAAGGACTACAACCAACTGTTTGTGAAAAGAGAGGATCTGGCTTTGGACTCAGTGAAGCAGTACAAAGTAGTTTGCCCGAAAGAGGAAAACAAGATTGAAGTTATCAAGGATCAGATTATGGAGCTTGGAGATATTGGCCAGACGATAATATTTGTGAGAACGAAGGCGTCAGCAAACAAATTGCACAAAGCTCTTGCGGAGATGGGTTACGATGTCACCAGTGTTCATGGTAGTATGACGGAAGTGGAAAGAGATAAAATAGTAAAGGAGTTCAAAGATTGCTTAACTCAAGTTCTTATTGCAACCGATGTCATTGCTAGAGGTTTTGACCAACAGCGGGTTAGTAGTATCCTTCAATCCTCTTCCTTTTCTTCTTTTCGCCTCAAAGATGCTTCTTAGTTAATGCCTCTATACTTCCAGGTGAATTTGGTTGTTAACTATAACCTGCCCACTAAATATGAAACCGGGGAGCCTGACTACGAGGTATACCTTCACCGGGTTGGGAGAGCTGGTCGGTTTGGTCGTAAAGGTGAGTATTGATTCTTCCTTTATTCTCCTCGAGTGTTGCCATCATAGATTCTCATCCGTTTCTTGACATGTAATTGTATTGCAGGAGCGGTATTCAACCTGCTACTAAATGATGGGCGGGATAAGGAGGTGATGGAGAAGATCGAGAAGTACTTTGAAGCAAATATTAAGGAGGTAACAAAGATTCTTGAGAACTTACAAACTTTGTATCTGATAAGAGCTTGTTAAAACAGAGTACTAAGTGAACTTTGGTGCAGATCAAGTCTTGGAACTCAGAGGAAGAGTATAAAGGTGCACTAAAGGAAGCTGGTCTGCTTGAAGAGTGAAGATTCTTTGTTTTTAAAAACATCTAAAGACTTTGTTTTGCTTTTTATGAGATCCTGTAATTTTCTTATCAGATTGCAGATATTTTCAGAGTCTTGGTTGCTTTTTGTTTACGAGAGAACACACAATATGAACCATTTCTTAACAACATCAGAGGAAAGGCATAAGACACAAACAAAACATGAATGGTTGTTTTGTGTTCTGTTTCAGTGTTGCAAAAGGTTTTAGATTTCAACCGACGGTTGAGGTTTTAGCAGCAATATGAATTAGTGCTCGCCGATGATATGTGGTCCGCAACTTCTTGTATTTCTGCACGAATGCGGCTGTGTCAATCTCCTTCTCTAGGAACTTCTGTTGTAGGGCTTCAGATTCTTCATCCGCCTGATTCATAGCCTCTGCAGAAACCCGCAAAAGTTGTTTAGAAGTGATGATGACACCAAGAACTGATGCATTGCAAGTTGTATTAGTTACCTTGAAGTCGATGAAGAAGGGATCCTGGAGAGTAGAACTTCAGGATCTCTTCTTTTTGCCTCTCAAGATCATTGAGCTTTTCTTGCGCAGTTGCGAGCTCAGTTGTACGGATGATTCTGCACTGTAAAAACGAGTGACAATCGGTAAATAAAAAGAGATACGCAAGCGGTCAAAGATGACTGAACAAGGAAAGATGGTTCTTGATACACACTTGGTTTCTGAGCTCCACTATCTGTGGTTCCTTCTCCAAGTTCTCTTCTGTTACATTTGACCACATGAACAATTTTAGATTTCTGAATGAAACCAGAGGTTTCTTGTTCAAAACGACGTGAGAAAACAGAGATGGAACTTAGGTTACGAGAAAACTTACTAGCTAACTGCACTGTTTCTCTGCGGAGTTCATCTTTGATCTAATGGACAGAAACAAAGCAAAGCACCGGTTTATTCGGTTTAATAACAAAGAACAAGAAACTTAATTACAGACAATGAAGTTACAATCTTAGTATTATATGCGATAGTCGTTACAAGACTTACATTGTTCTGGATTTTGACTTGGTCAAGCGAGAGAAGAAATTGCTGATACGCTTCTTTGTCAGAGAGAAGCTTCCTGAGCTCGTCCACGCTACAACAAAGTACAAAAGATTCATAAAGAAAGCATACAAAAACAGAAACACTGGAGAAGCAACAATAACCAAAAACCAGAGCTGAACCTTTTGTCTTTCAAGAACGAGATAATCCCGGCTGCTTCACCCGGTGAAACATGTGCTGGTATCTGACCTGATGTCTGAGGCCGGGATGAGCTTGGAGAGCTCACTAAAGAAGGCGAGTACCATGGCTGCGGCTGTGGCTGCGGCTGTGAAGAAACTTCCGAAGGACGAGACTGTCCTTGTTGGTCTTTTGATCCCCTTGATGTTCAGCAAAAACACATACCCACAGAAATATACATTATCAATTACAAACTACAAAATTTTCAAGATAGTGTAATAACATTTGATCTCATCAAGGCTTCGATTTTCAAGATATAAACTTGAAAGGAGCCTTAAGTGCACAAATCTAAAAGAAGACAATACTTCTTCTAATCAGATTTGCATCAATGAGTAAACCATTTTCAAGTTGCAGAACATGGAATCATCAAAAAAGAAACTTAAAAACTATGAGCCCTAAATCAAGAGCTGAGCAAATCTACACCAAGTGACCTTAAAGGATCCTGAAATGGTTGATTACAGCTCAAAATTGAGACCAAATTGTACAAAATTACACAGCAACAACAACACAGTATCCGAATTTCATAAACGGAACGATCTTAAAAACCCGTCAGAAAACAAAAACTCAAATCAAAATTGAAGAATCACAGAAACACAATAAGATTTATGGAGTTGGTAATTTACCAGAAATTGAACATCGTTTCTAGAAAATTCCTTTGTTCTTCTCTGCCTACTCCCTTGATCGTCAAAATTTAAGAAATTTTCCAGAAGAAAGAAGGAATAGGATCGAAGAATCGGAACTTGGTTAAGAGAAACTGAGAAGAAGAAGTTTGTTCGTCAACAAGACTTTTTTTTTTCTTGGTTTTGGTTTTCACTTTTCATGTTTTAATAGTGACGGGACGTTTTGTTTCTTAAGGCCCAATAGATAAGTTCTCACAAGGCCCAAATCAAATATAAAACGATGTCGTTTTAGAAACTTTGAAAAAAAAAATTTATTTGAGGTCCCAAAAATGTCATGGTCATGGACGGATTTCAAACTTTGTCATCATATTTTCACTGCAACGGCGTTTCTCCTCGGGGCCGGTTCTGACAAGATGCCAAATAAGCAACAACTTCTCGTTCTAATAATTATAAGTAAAAAACCCGTCATTTTTTTACGAAAATTTCATTTAGTTCAGGTAGTAATTAGGTATGATTTTATATGTTCAAGGTCAAACGTTCGACTAAAGCTATATACACATTTTAATTTTAATTTTTTTACTAAAATATCTTTAAAAAATGGCCCAAAATTGTCTAGAAGTTCTGGTCCAAAAATTTTAAAGATTTCTCAGGAGCGAACCTGCTTCTCCTAGCCGCGATCCGCGGTGACGCTTCTTCCAGTAGTGGTCATGCTTATTTTGGTTATGACGACTCCCGTTCTTTTTTTCGATAACCAAGAGGATCAAGGTCTATGGACTCCTAATCTCTTTAAGACGGAACCAAACCAGGTAAAATACTCTCATTTGGCAAGCCAACCCCTCCTAACGCATTTCGGATCCGTTACCTCCTCTTTTAATAGATGAGTTTTACCACCGCGTCAATATTTTGTTGGTCCGAGAAGCTCTCGTTTTGCTCTCACTCCACCATGTAATTGGTATAAGTGTGTTTGGCAATTCACATCTTCTTGGAGATCATACCAACTTCTCTACTCTTGTCAACAAAAGGTGTGTGAAACAAGAACAAAATGATAACAAAAAGATGAAAATGTCAAAGCCACACGTTGTCCCACTCTTACATTCATTTTAAGTTTCTTTAACTTAAATATTAATTCAACATTTTGTAAACGCCATGCATCTAATAGTTATAGATATATCATTTCTAGATATTAAATATAGTATCCTCGCTAATTTTGAACATTTCATGATAGTGAAGTTTCATTTTTCTTGTTCTAAACAAGTTTAAGATAAGATAAGATAAGATTTTAGATTTTTCTACTCGAGACTCAATTGCTCTACGACATCTTGGATCAATCTTGAAACGTTCAAACTCGAAGATCCTTCTTCTTCAACAGCCTTCTTCGCCATTACTGCAAGTTCTTGAATACGTCTCCTTCTTCTCACGGATTCACTATCATCATCTTTATCATCTTCCTCCATAAGAAGCTCTATAGCTTTAACAACATTATGTTTCTTGACCAACACTCCAACTCTCTCTTCATCTCCCCATCTCACCGGAATCTCCACTCCAACCCTAACTCCAATCTTCAAAACCTCCACGACGAGTTTCTCATTAAGAAACTGCTCAGCAAACATCGGCCATGTGATCATTGGTACTCCAAAACATATTCCTTCGATCGTTGAGTTCCAACCGCAATGAGTCAAGAACCCTCCCGTTGAGCCATGTGAGAGTATCATAACCTGAGGACTCCAACCTTTTATCACTAACCCTCTTCCTCTAACTCTCTCTTCAAAGTTTTCGCGTATTAGCCATTCGTTTAGCTCATTCATGTACTTTTCCTCGGTTTTCATAACCCAAATAAAGGGCGTCCCCGATGCTTCTAACCCTAACCCTAGTTCTATCAATTGATCAGGTATTAGTCGACAAAGGCTACCTAAACAAACATATAAGACTGATCTTGGCTTCATCGAATCGAGAAACTTCAAGCATTTAGTCTCACTTATCGCGATGTTACCGTTGTTTCCTCTATCAAACAAGTCCACCATACGGTTGTTGCATAAAGAAACTGGTCCAACGAACCATACCTTCTTCTTGATGGCCTTCGCGTAGGCCTCTCTATAGCCAGGCTCCAATTCTTGAAAGGTATTAACAATAACTCCAAAGGCTTCTGATTCGGATTCACGCATCTTCTCGCGGACGTCATCCATGTATGTTAACTTCGAAAACGCACCTGGTAACTGAGCTCTAGCTATCTCGATGCTAAGTGGCATTCCTGGTATAGAGAAAGGTTCAAAATCTGAAGAAACCGCGAGGTGTGGACTATGGAGATGGAGGTTATGAGAGCTCAAAAGAGAGAAACAACCCATCCCGTGGAACACAATCCTTGGAATCTTGAACCTTTTCGCGGTTTCTGACGTCCAATAAAGGCATTTATCGGAGATTATGCAACTCGGGGGGATTTCTTGTTCCTCAAGAAACCTTTCCAAGGGCTCCTGAAGGTGATCAACAGCGTCATAGAATCCCCTTAAGAGGTCTTTAGAAGGCAAAGTGTCGAGAGTTTCGCAATTTTCGGGGAGACCGAATTGTTCGTAGGGAAATGGAAATGTCACGATGTTGATTTTGAGACCCGACTCCAATCTCGCCCGCTCCACTGTCTCCTCAAACCTAGAAGCATTTTGAGGAGTTGAAACTAGGGTAACGATATTGCCTTGCCGTGCAAGAATCTTGGAGATGTCAACCATGGGAATAAGATGCCCTTGAGCCATGAGAGGTATCAAAACAAAGTGAAGTCTTTTGGATTCTGGAAACATTTTAGCTTTCATTTTTATGCTTAGAAATATTCTAATATGTGTGTGTATGCATATATATGCATATGTGTGAATGCATCTAATGAGAGATTTATTTTATTGCTAAGTCTTTAAAAGCGGTATGTATTGACTTTGAATAAGTCATTTAAAAAACTATTGTTTAGAGAACCAATCTGGTCGATGACAATAGTGAGCTACGTCACTATACCATGACAATAGTGAGACACATCACTATAGAAATTTTAAAATTTTTAACCATAGAATTTTTTTAAAACAAAATAACATTTACTTACACTAAAAAGACAAGTCAATAAATAAAATATTGAAAGTGTTACATTAGTTGCCTTTTATAAGTTTTTTTTTTTCAATAAGTGTAAGTAGACGAAAGTTTGGTTATGTACCGCCAAAATATGAAGAGTAGGTGCGTATCTAAGAGGTTGAAATTACTTGTAAATGCCTTTAGGGCCATAAGAGTTTTGTCGACTGTTGTTTTGTCGGCTCCTTTTAGGTAGATAATTAGTTTGGTCATTATACAACGATATTGCATTTGCGTTTCATTTAGTTTTCTTTGAAGTACTCCTCAATATAATATTTAACTAGGAAATTATAGGTACGAGCTGCGTTGTTGGGATGGTTGGTTCGCCGAATCCGAGTATCTTACCTCGTTTGATCATATCCGGAAGGAGAAGAGTCCACAAACCCAAATCTCCTCATCAATCAAAAACCAAAAACTATTAGTGGACCATCCAAAATGAAAGAAGTTTAAAGAGTATGAGTTCAAATATTGATAACGTAGAAAAATGATTATATGACTTGTTTTGTAAGGTTATGTTTAAAGCAAACAAAAACATTGTGATTTTAACTTAGGTTGTAAAAGAGAACTTTGGGGTGTACGTTAAGGTATATATGGATTTCAAAGAATCGGTTCCAAATATCACATGAATAAAAGACATAACCATATGGATAAACCAATGAGTTGAAGGTGAATAATCAAATGTTATTTAAGCTCAAGAAAGAAGATATGTGAGATATTAACGACGAGTTGGTCTAATGGTTAAATCTCTAAATTATTGAAAATATAAAAATTTCGGAAATCATGGATTTGATATGTATTAGGAAGAATTTGTTATCCAAAGAAGAATTAAAATTACATGGATACCGTCACAAATCATATAATTGTGAGATTGTATTTCAAAATTATAAATTTCTTGAAATTAATTCTCCGAGAGTAACGAATAAACTGTAACACTCCTATCTGTCCCTTCCGTGTATTCTCTGACGTCCCTCACACTCTATAAATAGAGATATCACATAAACCCCTAAACCCTACAACTTTCGGCATGCGAAATGTCAGGGTTGTTATCTAGGAGGATATATATATTTGTTTTTATGACTAAGAACAAGATAATGAATGACATGAAGAAGATTCAAAGAAATGCATGCATGTGAAACCTTGCAATTTTATATTTTTGAGATTATTTCTTTTTTTGTTGATTAAAAGACAACTTTTTTTTAACTATTCACCTTTTTGTGCCTCAAAATTTTATTGCAAATTTTGTAATCTACGGTGTGAAACCAAATCCAACTATTAATCCATGAAAACCAAACTAACATTTTGATTACATAATACTTCTTTTCGAAATTTTGGTTAAATGTGCAAAGATTAGAAATTAATAAACCCCAAACGTCACGGCGTGAAAATGGTCACTTTGAAACGTTCAAATTGTGTGTATATATATATGAACAAATCAACGTAGACTAGTTCAACCTTTGGAATATTGAAGCATTAACGACTTCCAAATTTATTTTGTGAATCTTCTTTTAGATTACACATTTGTCTATTTTATAGTTATAGCAATGTATGTGAAAGTGCATATAAAAACAAAGTGCATATGGCTTCTCATTTATTTGTTGACAAAAAAAAAAGACCGAAGAAAAAAGACGTATTTGTTTACTTCATATTAGTTGAGTATTTTTTTTAGATTTTTATTTTTATTGATGGAGTTCATTCTAAAAGCTATTTTCTTTATCAAAAAAGTATTGATAATAACACGATTGTGGTCAATCTAATTAATTAGTGGTCTATGCTTACGTGTATGTATTTATTATATAACAAAATATACTTATAAGAATTTTCTGTAATTTTAAAAATTTTTAGAACTTTACAAACCATATTTTTCATAATAATACCTTTTTAGTTTTGTTATACCTTTCGCAAAAACATATATCCAAGAGAATAATATGTGATAACATTTTCTAGCATGTGACCAAAACAAATTTGGTTTTTCTTTTAAAGACATCATATACTAATTGAAGTTGTACATGTTTAGATATTAGATATCTTTGTAAACTTGCGATGTAACACTTAAATTGTATTCCACTAATCCATTACTGAAATTAAAGACTACATTCAAATAGTTGGTATCTCTCCACGGACTCATTTCATGATCGCGAGATCATCTTAAAAGCTTTCGTTACATAACAAATTACAACTATGTCGATGTCCAGACACACATGAACCTTGCTTATATAACAAGGTGTATTACAAGTGACTCATTTGTTGGTTTAGAAAAGAAATGCGTAGGGAAGTTTTTTTTTTGTCACAAAAGAAAATTTATTAAACTTCACGAGCGGAAGAATCTTGAACTCAAAAAGCTCGGTTCGCTAGCGAATCAACTAACGTATTCGCAGTTGTTGGAACAAAAGAAAAAAAAACAAGGATATCAATATGGTATTCATTCCTGTTGATTAAATTGACCAACAATTGAGAGTCCGAGTGTAGAAGCAATCTCATTAATCTCCAACACAAGACCCTGGTCAAGCATAGCACCATTCGGAAGACGATAGAGCCAACCCATACCACACTTCCTGGAAGATGGATCCCATGCCGCATCCACCCAACACCTAGAAGCCGACGTTAAAACTATCGGAGGACCAGGTGCCAAAACCTCCGCAGAAGATGGAGGGCAATGGCCAAAGACTTTCGCCTGTAAGATTGTTATTAATTGCCATTCGCGCGTATTTGCAAGCACCGTAAAAATAAGCGTATCCTGTGAGACGACTTCTGAATTGAAAATCAGACGATTCTTAGCTTTCCATAATTGCCAACAAACCCATAGATAAACATCCACCGCAGACAAGTCCGTCGGCGACAACGCCTTAGAAACACGCATGACATATAAAAACTCATATAGAGTAGGAGAAGGTGAGAAAGATGGTAGGTGAAAAGACACTTTATCCCAAATCCGTTGCGCATACTTGCACTGAAGGAGAACATGGTCAATTGTTTCCGGATGATGGCATCTTGGGCATGCGGAATCCTCCACGACCCCCAGTAATTGTAAAGCAGCGCGGACGGGTAAAACATCATTCTTTGCCTTCCACATGAAACTCTGAAACTTCGGAAGTATTTTGACGGGCCAAATATTCTTCATCCAATTAAAACTGGATGAAGAATATACTGCCCATTCTTATTAAATAGCCAAATGAGAGAATCTCGTCTAGTCGAGGAACCTAAAACCAACTGTGCAATGAGAGCAGAGTAGTTAGGTAGCACTTCAGAGATGACATCCCAATTCCATTCTCGAGTAGACTCAGACAGTAGAGCAGAGACACGAAGATCATGAAGAGATATCGGATCGATTTTTCGAAAATGCAATTTATTGCAAAAAGTTAACGGAGACAGATTTGTTGGAAAGCCGAAAAATTATCCGCACCACCCACGTGGGCCACGTGGTGGTCCTACTCTCTTCTCCAAACGGCGTCGTCTTTTGTGAACAGAGAAGTCAAAAGATCTCTCCACCGGCCAAAGCCATTTTTACTTCCTCTTCTTCTTCTACTTCTTCTTCTTCTTGCTGAGTTTAGTTTCTTCTTTACAGAGAAAGCGAGAGAGATAGAGATAGAGAGAGATGGATATGGAATACAATGAGTTAAAGGAAGCAATAGAGAAACTTGAGCTCGTTGATGCTCACGCCCACAACATTGTCGCTCTCGACTCTTCTTTTCCGTTCATCGGAACTTTCTCTGAAGCTTCCGGAGACGCTTTATCTTTCACTCATCACTCTCTCTCCTTCAAGGTACTTATCATTTCATAAAAGAAGATTCTTTTTTTGAAACTGTTTCTAACACTTGTCAATGAAAAACAGAGGAACTTGAAGGAGATTGCTCAACTTTATGGCACTGAAGTAACTTTAGAAGCTATTGAGAAACATCGTGAGAACTCTGGTTTGCTTTCTTTTACTTCTAAATGTTTTAAAGAAGCGAGAATCTCTGCTTTGCTCATTGATGATGGATTGAATTTGGACAAGAAACATGACATTCAATGGCATCGAAGCTTTGTTCCTTTTGTTGGTCGTGTGTTGCGAGTCGAATCTCTCGCCGAGCAAATCCTCCAAGAAGAGGAGGATGATGATGCTTCTTCTTGGAACTTGGATTCTTTCACCAAAGCCTTCGTTGAAAGATTGAACTCATATCCTTTTTAATGTAATTGAATCTGATTCGATTCGTGCTCTTTTGATTATACACTTTGTATTGGTACCTTGACTCTTTTTGGATTCACGCTTGTTCCAAAGATTGTTGCTTTAAAAACTATTGCTGCTTATCGTAGCGGTTTGGATATTGATACTAATGTGAGTAAAGAAGTTGCTGAGGAAGGTCTTGTCGAAGTCTTGCGAGGTAAAGATTGATAGGACAAGTTTGGTTCTATGATATGTCTATAACACTTGTTAAGTTCTCTGATCACACCCTTCACATCATCTTCATGACTGCAGCTGGAAAGCCGTTTCGTATTGGAAACAAAGGCTTGATTGATTACATTCTTACTTGTAGTTTGGAGATCGCTCAACGTTGCGACTTACCCTTGCAGATTCACACAGGGTAAGCAAGATTTGTTCAAACTCTTTATTGAATCATTGTACATAGAATCAGAAACTTAATGCTTAGCTGTTTGTAGTAATGAGAAACTCTTCTTTTGAATCAGTTTTGGTGACAGGGATTTGGATTTACGATTAGCCAATCCACTTCACCTTCGAACTCTTCTTGAGGATAAAAGATTTGCAAAATGTCGTATAGTTCTTCTACACGCATCTTATCCATTCTCGAAGGAAGCATCACATCTGTCTTCAGTATATCCTCAGGTTTTTCTTCGCGCCTCTTCTATCATTTCATCTGTAAAAAGTATTCCTATTCTTGATCTATCATCTTCTTCCTTTTAAGGTTTACCTTGATTTCGGGTTGGCGGTACCAAAGCTTAGTGTTCATGGTATGGTGTCTTCAGTGAAGGAACTCCTTGACTTAGCTCCTATAAAGAAGGTAATCTTAGTGAATGCAGCATGTTAACATAATCAACGATGGTAAAAAAGGTTCTTTTACTTGCATAATCTTTGTTTGTTGTTCACTGCGTCGATGCTAACCGTAAGATATTTTGCAGGTTATGTTCAGCACTGATGGATATGCATCACCTGAGACCCACTACTTAGGTTGGTTCAAGTCACTACTAACTCTTTTGAATAGTGTGTAACATAACTTACTTATATATGTTCTAGTCCTGTCTCTTGAGCATAGCTTTGTGTCTTTGCAGGTGCAAAGAAAGCACGCGAAGTCATCTTCGAAGTTCTGCGTGATGCTTGTGCCAGTGGTGATCTCTCACTCATGGAAGCTATTGAAGCAGCTAAAGACATTTTCTCGCGAAACTCGATTGGATTTTATAAGCTTGATATATACACAAACTCGTCTGGTCTACAAAGTAGAATATCTCCCAAATCAGAGTTGAAGGAGTCTGATGTTCAAGAAGATAGTAGCTCTTTTGTGCGCATTATGTGGGTTGATACATCTGGACAACAAAGATGCCGCGTGAGTGTTTTTTCATTTGTTCTTCTTCTGATGAAACCTCTGTTTCTCACATGAAAACTTAACAAGTATTCCTTTTTAATGCACTGTTATAGGCTGTTCAGGCGCAGCGTTTTAACAGGAGTGTGAAGAAGAACGGTGTTGGTCTGACTTTTGCAGCAATGGGGATGCCTTCATTTACTGATGGACCAGCAGAAGAGTCTAATTTGACGGGTGTCGGTGAGATTAGACTTGTTCCAGATCTATCAACCAAACAATCAATACCATGGTACTCTGTTCGTGTTTGTTCTCTTTGCGGTTAGCTATGCTTTTTTCTTTGTTGCATTGATCATATTTACCGTTAGGACGAAGCAAGAGAGCATGGTTTTAGCTGACATGTGCTTGAAGCCTGGTGAAGCATGGGAGTACTGTCCAAGAGAGACCTTAAGAAGAGTTACAAAAGTTCTCAAAGATGAATTCGACTTAGTAATGAACGCTGGTTTTGAGAATGAGTTTTATCTCCTCAAGAATGTTGTGCGGTACGCGTCTCTATGTTTCTTGAATCTCGGTACTCGTTACTCAATCCAATCATTTCCGTAATCTTAATACTTGTCCTGCCTAAACTCTCTTAAGGGAAGGGAAAGAAGAGTATGTTCCTTTTGACTTTGGTCCTTACTGTTCCACATCCTCATTTGATGCTGCATCTCCGATATTCCACGAGATTGTACCAGCGCTTGAGTCCTTGAACATCGTTGTTGAACAGGTTAAAACATTCTGTTCGAAATGATCACCCATAGATGGCAAAGTACATCATGTTTGTTGACATGTACACATGTTTTGGTAATAGTTTCATGCTGAATCCGGGAAAGGTCAGTTTGAAATATCACTGGGTCACACCGTTTCATCCCACGCTGCGGATAATTTGGTTTACACGCGTGAAGTTATAAGATCGGTGTCAAGGAAACATGGATTGCTCGCGACCTTTGTTCCAAAGTATGTCAGCCTCTTCCCCATCAATTTTAAAACGCTTACCAGCGCATTTTTGTAAAAGAATGCATCTGTGTGATGTTTTCTGTTTCTTCAGGTATGATTTATGTGACATTGGTTCTGGATCACATGTTCATCTAAGCCTTTGGAAAAACGGCGAAAATGTCTTTCCGGCATCCGATAAATCGTCTGCTCACGGAATCTCCTCCGTTGGAGAAGAGTTTATGGCAGGTGTTCTGTTCCATCTCCCTTCAATCTTAGCAATTATAGCCCCACTTCCAAACAGTTATGACCGACTACAACCTAATACATGGAGTGGTGCATTCCAATGCTGGGGCAAAGAAAACCGAGAGGCGGCAATCAGAACTGCGTCTCCACCAGGAGCTCCTGATGGTTTAGTTACTAACTTTGAGATCAAAGCTTTTGATGGCTCCGCAAATCCTCACCTTGGCTTGGCTGCTATAATGGCTGCCGGTATTGATGGTCTCCGACGACACCTCCAACTTCCTAGTCCAATAGGTAAAAAGCTTATGTTATGTTATGTTATTATGAGTTACTATTAGATATTTCACTATTGTCTTATGCATTTTGTTTTGATGAAAACATCAGATAAAAATCCGGCCGATGTGGCTGCTACATTGAAGAGACTTCCGAAATCACTCTTAGAAGCTGTTGAAGCTCTAGAGAAAGACCAAGTTCTCCATGACTTACTCGGAGAAAAGCTTGTAGTCGCCATAAAAGGAGTCCGCAAGGTACTACTACACATATACTATAGCCTTTTTTCGATAGATTCGCAACGGTAACGAAGTACATAAGCACTACTCAATTCGTTTTTTCGTCTAAAATCTTTAACAGTATGAGATCGAGTATTATTCGAAGAACCCCGATGCATACAAGCAACTCATTCACCGGTACTAAACCTCGACTCTCTCTCTCTCTCTCGAGCCTTGGTATTGATTGTTCGATCATTTGCTCTTTTCTCGGTTTGGTTATGAGTTTAAGTTTTACATTAATCGTTATGTAAACCGCAAATGTGACATAATAAAGATGTGTGATCATGAGAAACATTTTTTGTTAGTAAGACAATACAATAAAAGATTGTGATGCTAATCTAAATTATAGACATTTTGGATTAAGTACAAATTGATGACAAAAGATGCAAACTATTACAAAAAGAGTTGATAGAATGAAGATTACTTTACGACATTGCGTAATGTTTGCCTCTTAATGAAATCTCATCGTGGAAGCTACCTTAATTTCTCATGACGCCAACACGTTAAGGGTTCGATCGATTTGTTGCACAAAACTAACCATATGGATATGGTTTTTGCTGTCTGTTCATTTGAATACCCGGAGAGCGTGAATATCCGTGGCCTGGACGTTCGGTTACCCATTCGGTTTCGGTTCGGTTCTTTCGGTTCTCAAAAATTGGAACCATTCGAGTCCTTCAATATTTCGGTTCGGTTTCATTTCGGTTCCGGTTCGGTTCGGGTTCGGTTCCGATTGAATTAAGTAACTATTCGAGTATAAATTTTCGGGTATTTTTGGGTATTTTTGCATATTTTTAGATATTTTTGAATATTTCAGATATTTTTAGATATTTTCGGTTCTATTCGGTTACCCGAAATATTGCGGTTCCGTTCGGTTTAGTTTCGGTTATTGTGGTTCTCAAAAATTAGAACCGTTCGGGTAATTTTTCATTTTTTTCGGTTTCGGTTCGATTCCGATTCTGGTTATTTGGGTTCGATTTTTCGGTTCCGGGTAATTTGCTCGTCCTATCCGTGGGCTATGAAACGGATTTGTCTTCTTCTTTCATATAAAAACACACGCACCTGTCTGCTTATATTGACACATGGAGCAAGCCGATCATTTGTCTCGAACTTTTCTTCTTTCTCGCTTTGCGAATCTCTCTCTACTCGAGAAAACTAACTAACCATGGCGGATCAAGCCGAATCATCTGATTCGTAAGTACTTATCGATTTTTGTTTCATCTACAACTCTCTAACCATTTCATCAATTCTTTATTCTAATTTCGTTTCGATTCAGGAAAGGAGCGAAGAGAGATTTTAGCACCGCGATTCTAGAGCGGAAGAAGGCGGCGAATCGTTTAGTAGTAGATGAAGCAATCAACGATGACAACTCCGTCGTGTCTCTACACCCTGAGACTATGGAGAAGCTTCAGCTTTTCCGTGGAGACACCGTTTTAGTAAAGGTCTGATTTTTTGAATTTCTCGAAGTCGATTGATCAGTTTGATGATTCTGGGGTTGTGGGTATGTGAGATCATTAAGGGTTTTAAGGAGATTTTAGAATTGGGATGATTTTGTGTTGCAGGGTAAGAAGAGGAAGGACACTGTGTGTATTGCTTTAGCTGATGAGACATGCGATGAACCAAAGATTAGGATGAACAAAGTTGTTAGGTCGAATCTGAGAGTTAGGCTTGGAGATGTTATCTCTGTTCATCAGTGTCCTGATGTCAAGTATGGGAAACGTGTTCATATCTTGCCTATAGATGATACCATTGAAGGAGTTACTGGAAATATATTTGATGCTTACCTTAAACGTGAGTGTTTCTTTTTTCTCTGCTTGTGTCCTGTCTTAAGTTTGTTTCTTGGGGTTTTGTGTTTAACACATTAGTTTAATGTATACAGCTTATTTCTTGGAGGCATATCGCCCGGTGAGGAAGGGTGATCTTTTCTTGGTTAGAGGAGGGATGAGAAGTATTGAGTTTAAGGTTATTGAGACCGATCCTGCTGAGTATTGTGTGGTTGCTCCAGATACGGAGATTTTCTGTGAAGGTGAACCGATTAAGAGAGAAGATGAGGAGAGGTTGGATGAAGTTGGGTATGATGATGTTGGTGGTGTTAGGAAACAAATGGCTCAGATTCGGGAACTTGTTGAGCTCCCGTTGAGGCATCCGCAGCTCTTTAAGTCCATTGGTGTGAAGCCTCCCAAGGGAATCTTACTTTATGGCCCTCCTGGTTCGGGGAAGACTTTGATTGCTCGTGCTGTTGCTAATGAGACTGGTGCTTTTTTCTTCTCTATCAATGGACCCGAGATCATGTCAAAGCTAGCTGGTGAAAGTGAAAGTAACCTCAGGAAAGCGTTTGAGGAAGCTGAGAAGAATGCTCCTTCGATCATTTTCATTGATGAGCTTGATTCGATTGCTCCAAAAAGAGAGAAAACCCACGGAGAAGTTGAAAGAAGGATTGTTTCCCAGCTTCTGACGCTTATGGATGGTCTCAAAGCCAGAGCCCACGTGATTGTTATGGGAGCTACTAACCGTCCCAACAGCATTGACCCGGCTTTGAGAAGGTTTGGACGCTTTGACAGGGAAATTGATATTGGTGTTCCTGATGAGATTGGTCGCCTTGAGGTTCTCAGGATTCACACCAAGAACATGAAGCTCGCAGAAGATGTAATTATTTGTCTTACTTTCTTCTGCCTTTTCTGTTTGCTAGACCTGACTTAATTTGCTCTTGATCAGGTTGATTTGGAAAGAATATCCAAAGACACCCATGGGTATGTGGGTGCAGACCTTGCAGCATTATGCACTGAAGCTGCTCTCCAATGCATCAGGGAGAAGATGGATGTAATTGACCTAGAAGACGAGGAGATAGATGCCGAAATTCTCAATTCTATGGCTGTCACTAATGAACACTTCCACACTGCTCTTGGTACCAGCAATCCTTCTGCTTTACGGGAGACGGTGAGTTCAAAAGATCGGTTTTTTTCTTACTTACGGTTTCTCAGTCTATTAACTGTGGTTCTTATCTAATGCCTGGTCTTTAACTGTCATTTTCTCCCATCAACCAGGTTGTTGAGGTGCCTAATGTATCTTGGGAGGACATTGGTGGTCTTGAAAATGTCAAGAGGGAGCTTCAAGAGGTAATTCAGTTTCAACGATTCGCTTTTTTTTAATATGGAACTATGTTTATGGGCTAATCTATCTAAATTTTGCTATGTTTTAGACTGTTCAATATCCAGTGGAGCATCCTGAGAAATTCGAGAAGTTTGGGATGTCACCGTCTAAAGGAGTCCTTTTCTACGGGCCTCCTGGTTGTGGAAAGACCCTCTTGGCTAAGGCTATTGCGAACGAGTGTCAAGCCAACTTCATTAGTGTCAAAGGTCCTGAGCTCCTCACAATGTGGTTTGGAGAGAGTGAGGCCAATGTTCGGGAGATATTTGACAAAGCACGCCAATCTGCTCCTTGTGTTCTTTTCTTTGACGAGCTCGATTCCATCGCCACTCAGGTATTGTGGTCGCTCCTTTTATCCTTCGACTTTTTAACTCGTGTGCTACCTTTATCTAAAAGAAAATCCGATGTTATAACAGAGAGGGAGCAGTGTTGGAGATGCGGGTGGTGCAGCAGATCGAGTATTGAACCAGCTTCTTACAGAGATGGATGGTATGTCTGCTAAGAAGACTGTGTTCATCATCGGAGCAACAAACAGACCAGACATCATCGACCCAGCACTTCTGCGTCCTGGTCGTCTCGATCAGCTCATCTACATTCCTCTTCCTGACGAGGAGTCTCGTTACCAGATCTTCAAGTCTTGCTTGAGGAAATCGCCAGTGGCTAAAGATGTTGACTTGAGGGCTCTTGCTAAATACACCCAAGGCTTTAGCGGGGCAGACATCACGGAGATTTGCCAGCGTGCTTGCAAGTACGCGATCAGAGAAAACATCGAGAAGGTATATGAATCTGAAACTTAGATCATGCTTTCTTTCATTTCTGTTATCCGAGTCTCATGCTCTTTTAATATCTTTTAAGGATATCGAGAGGGAGAAGAAGAGAGCAGAGACACCAGAAGCAATGGAAGAGGACGTGGAGGAGGAGATAGCAGAGATTAAAGCTAGTCACTTCGAGGAATCCATGAAATTCGCGAGGAGATCAGTGAGTGACGCGGATATTCGAAAGTATCAGGCTTTTGCTCAAACTCTGCAGCAGTCACGTGGGATTGGAAGCGAGTTCAGGTTTCCAGAAGCAACAGGGACTGGAGCTGCCACGGCCGTCGGAGCAGACCCGTTCGCTACTTCTGCAGGAGCAGCCGACGATGATGATCTGTATAGCTAAATAAATCAAAGCCTGTGACTGCTCTCTTTTGTTTGTTGTTGTCTTGTTTTGTATATAATCGTTGAGACTCAAATGATAGAATGTATGTATGTATGTATGATATGGTGTGATGATGAAATAAATCGGTTACTCTCTGTTTATATAACACTCGCTCTTATATGAGTTTTATTGCCATTCATTGATCACATATGATTTAGTGGAGTCGAATTCTGGTGGAGTGGCGGTAGAAGTGGATCTTTAACCATTTGATATAAAGGTACTTTCCCAACCACGACACGCTTATGAAAAACATATATGTATAATACATTTAGGTGATATCACATAAGTTACAAAACCATACATGTTGGCTTGTAAGAGCTTTGTTGTCTCAGCGATAGAGATCCAATTTCGTCAGTGCCGGCCTGGGCTACCCATGAAGCAAGGACTTTAGACACAATATTTATAATAAATTTCGAAGGCATCAAAGTAGAAAAAATAGATGTGTTGTAGTGGTGCTATTGTCACTTGTGTGTCTTAGTACCTATGGTTCAATTCTAGGTTGTGTAACTCGGGGGCAACATTTTTTAAAAATTCTTTAGGCATTGAAAGTCTTTGGGCCGACCCTGAATCCCGTCTATCCGCTTAAGCAAGCCTTGCCGCCAGCTTCCACCCAGAAAAAAAACGAGCCTCTAGCGCGAAAGATTGCTTTACTAAATAATATAAGGTATATCATGTCTTTTGATCCGTTGTTGGCACCACTGTCCTCCTCCATTTCCACCCCACATCTTCTATGCGGTAGAGTCGAACTCCAAACACCTGAGAACACTAAAGCAGAACACTAGGACATTAACCACTACGATATGACAGGCTCGGCAGCCTCTTGCAAATGTATAAAATATATACATTCAATAGGTCTCGTTTTTCTTATAGTAACAAAGACATACCAATAGTTAGGAATCTTAGTTTAGCTTATTTATCCATCTCCTTCGTCAATATTTAGACGACCTTAAGCAATATATATATTTATTAGTCACGTTTTTTTAATTAGTAACAAAGAATAACTATAGTTTATAGTTAAGATTTGGAATCTTCGCTTAGCTTACCTGTTCATGTCTTCATCAAAATTTAGTTTAATACTATGATCAAGAAATGTGAGAGAAATGTGTATATACAAAAGAAATGTGTATATATACAATAACAAAATCCGGAAAGAAAATACAATTTTGTTTAATATGCAGAGAGCATTGATCACAAGTGTGAGAAATGTGTATATATACTATCTATAAAAACACAATCTTCCTTCATCATCATCATCATCACCAATCATTCAAGTAAAAAATGGCTACGATTTGGTTTCTCTCACTTCCCTTTTTAGCCTTTGTTCTTCTAGCCATCTTCAAACGCAAAAAGCAGCGGCATCAACAAGGAGGAGGACCACCGTCTCCTCCTTCTTTTCCGATCATCGGAAACTTGCACCAGCTCGGAGAATTACCACATCAATCTCTATGGAGTCTCTCCAAAAAATATGGTCCAGTAATGCTTTTGAAGTTCGGAAAAGTCCCAACGGTCGTACTGTCTTCATCTGAGACAGCGAAACAAGCTTTGAAAGTCCATGACCTTCATTGTTGTAGCCGTCCTAGCTTAGCAGGTACCGCAAGCTCTGGCCAATCCACTTATTGCCAATTGGTTTTGAATTGGAAGCCCATGGAACTTAACACCGAAATTTTTTTTTTTAGTTCCTCCGATTGACAATTGTTGATCTCTTGTTAGGGCCAAGAGAACTCTCTTACAATTATCTGGACATAATTTTCTCTCCGTTTGATGATTACTGGAAAGAACTAAAACGAATGTGTGTGCAAGAACTCTTCAGTGCTAAACGAGTTCACTCGATTCAACCCATCAAGGACGATGAAGTCAAGAAACTGATCGATTCAGTCGCGGAATCTTCTTCTAACAGAACACCGGTAAACTTGAGCGAGAAGTTTCTTTCTTTAACTGTAAGCGTGATATGCAAGGCAGCATTTGGTGTGAGTTTCCAAGGAACTGTACTCTACAATGAAAGATTCCACAAGGTAATCCACGATGCGTTTTTGTTTCTGGGTAGCTTCTCTGCCTCGGATTTTTTCCCTAATGGCGGTTGGATTATCGACTGGCTCACGGGTTTAAAAAGGCGAAGAGAGAAAAGTGTGAAAGATCTCGATGAGTTCTATGAACAAATGTTTGATCTACATAAACATGGTAACAAAGAAGGAGTTGAAGATTTCGTCGACTTGCTCTTGAGACTAGAGAAAGATGAAACTCTTCTTAGATATGGCAAGCTCACAAGAAACCATATCAAAGCATTAATGATGGTAAGTGACTATATACAAAAGATTCAAGTTATATATACTAAGAAGATTTCTAAACCCTTTTTACGATATTTATCTCAGAACGTTCTTCTAGGTGCTATCAACACTTCTGCAGTAACAATGACATGGGCAATGACAGAACTTATAAAAAATCCACGAGTGATGAATAAACTACAATTCGAAATCAGAGAACAAATGCGAGATAAGTCAATGATCACCTTAGAAGACATAGATTCACTACATTACCTGAAATGGGTAATTAAAGAAACATGGAGGCTACATCCTCCAGCACCACTTCTGGTTCCAAGAGAAGTAATGTCTGATTTTGAAATCAATGGATACAGAATACAACCCAAGACGCGACTTTATGTGAACGTTTGGGCTATGGGGCGTGATCCGGATACTTGGAAAGATCCAGAGAAGTTCCTTCCAGAGAGGTTTGTTGATAGTAACATTGACGCGAAAGGACAAAACTTTGAGTTGTTACCGTTTGGAAGTGGCAGGAGAATTTGTCCTGGAATGTAC
Organism: Anastatica hierochuntica; assembly: GCA_900406275.1. Lineage (NCBI taxonomy): Eukaryota > Viridiplantae > Streptophyta > Magnoliopsida > Brassicales > Brassicaceae > Anastatica > Anastatica hierochuntica. The sequence continues at coordinate 25,726 of OVAN01002863.1, forward strand.
ATGGGGACAACAATGGTGGAGTTTGGTCTTGCGAATATGTTGTATCATTTTGATTGGAAATTACCGGAAGGCATGGTGGTGGAAGATATCGATATGGAGGAATGTCCTGGACTCGTTGTGAGCAAGAAGACCGATCTTATTCTCGTTCCTGAGGAGTATTTAGATCATTGATCAATCAAATGTAAAAATTTCTTGCGATAACAAAATAAATTTGGTATGAATTGTGCCTTTTGATATTAGGCTTTTGTATATAATAGTTGAGACTCAAATGATAGAATGTATGTATGATATGATATGGTGTCATGATGAAATTGGATTCAAAAGTTTAAAGGACTTTATTTCATGATTTATGAAGAACATATATATGTATACATTAAGGAGACATCACACAAAGCATAAACTATAAGCAAGTAGAACTCACATCACAATCTTTACAGATACACAAATACATATCTTTTATAAAATTTACACACACATGCATGTCTTATAAGAGATCTCTTTGTCTCAAGTTCTTATGTTATGTCCTTTGTGTTGCTGATGGCTAACCTGATCCGTTGTTGCCACCACTGTCTCCTCCATTTCCACCCCAATTGTCAAAGTTTTGTCTTGGAATGTTATGGTGATTGTCTACTGCTCTAGCTGTTGGAATGACCGATTCGGATTCGCCTTTTTCAACATGGTGAAGCCTCTGGTCTTTGCCGGTTATCACTCTACCTCCTCCCTCCACAGTGAAAGAGCTCATAACCATCATTATTACCATTACCACCACCAAGACAGGCCTTGTCTGAATCTGCATCTTTTGTTTTGTTTTGTTATGTTTCTTGCAATGTCTTGTGTCCTTTTTATAGAATCCTAACTTAGGTTTAGTGAGGGAATTTTCTTACAACTGTTTTCTGTGTGTTCCACTAGGAAAACAAACAAAAATTTTTTATTGATTAGTCTTTTTTTTAGTGATGTGACTGTTTGTTAATGTTGTGGTTTATGATGATAATACCAAAAAAAGAAGAATCACTTTGTCTAAATAGGAAAAATCCACCGTTAAAAGAGTAGTGAAGGAGACATAAGAATCAATAAGGAGCATTGGTTAGTTGCCTAAATAGGAAACTTCCACCACTTCTAGTGGATCTCACCTTTATGTATAAATTATATTTCAATTTGCTTGTGTAATTAAAAGTCAAAATGGGATGGTAACACTAACAAATTGTAAAATCTTCCAAACTCATATGATAATTGTACCGTCATCGAACTGCGTTGAGAGGGATTGGCACGTGAAAGACAAATATCTTACCTGATCTGACACGTCCTGAAGAATTAGGAACTTACGGATCCTAAACTTCCTAGTTATCAAAAAAAAAAAATTGTACCATCGTCATTGAAAAATCTCATATGGTACCAACTAACATATATTAGTCATAAGATACTATGTACAATCTACCAAACTAATCTTATGGTGCAAATTGACATTGAAGATTATGAATTCTAATAATAAAAGATAAAAAGTCCGGATTGATTAGTCTCGATTATGAGCATTAGAATTTGGTATATTGAAAACCATATTTCCTTGTCTCAATGAAATAAATGTTTTTTCAAATACATTTTATTTATGACAATTGATTAATAAGATTACTACACATGAAAAGTTACAATATAATTATGAAAGGTTTGAAAATGATGTATAAATTACCTCACTTTATTAAAGAAGAGAAACACTATAAATAAACATCATGAGCGTACATTTTTCAATATAAGAGATAAGCATCTATAATATTTACCCTTAAAGGAGTTAAAAACTTATTGGATTCTTTCTCCATACAAAAAAAAATCATCAAAATAAAAAATGAGAAAGAGGAAGAAATCAATAGGCTATATATTTTACCTGAACTCGGAAACCCAACCGAAAAACCTTAATCCAAACCCGAAAAATCACGTTAAAATACTTAATCGGGTTTTATCTTCTGGTACTACGGTTATCAGATAAAACTCAAATCCGATTCGAACTCTAACGGACCTCGGAGGCCAGCCGTAGAAATCAATTTGAAGACTTGTCCATATAAAAATCTAAAATTAAAGCATGAGTCAAATTAATATTTTTTCTTATAGAAATTGTCATTGTTTATTAATTCTTTTTGATTCATTTTTTTCATGATTTTAGTTCTTTAAACATTCTTTTGTAAAGTTTTGATGAAAATAAAATTTTACATTCTACCAAAAAAAAAATTGTCATTGTTGAATAAAAACCAACTTGCAAAAAAAAAACCAACTTTAGATGAACTCGAGATAAAATTTCATGATAGTAAATCATTAAAATAGTTAATAGATCTTGCGACTAAGAGCATGATTAATGTGAGTCTTTTAGGGTGGGGTTCTGAGGGTCGGTTAAGAGACGGTCTCTTAGATTTTAACTAAAAAAAATTAAGAGACGGTTCTTAGCTTTTTTCAGTTAAAAACTAAAAGATCGTCTCTTAACCGACCCTAAGAACCCCATCTTAAAGAATATGCACTAATGATGCTCTAAATAATATTCAAAGATTAGGCAAATAGACCATCACACATTGGGGTTTTAATGGGCTTGCTTAAGATTTTTTTGATTCCAAGGGGACTTACATGTATATTTGAGTATTGATATAATAATAGAGGGACACCGCGAGGAAAAAGAATGACAGCTAGTAACTGTGGGAAGACACATGGGGAAATCAAATCAAATAATTGTGTGTCTAAAGAAGGCATGGCATGGCTCCCTCATCAATGGCATTTTCTTTATTTCTCCCTAAAGAATAAAAGTCAAAATGGATTTGTTCTTTTTCTAAAAAAATTATAACTATAGAGTTTATGAATTTCTTTTAGAATAATTGCACTAATTAGTGACCTTGAAATTTAACTAAACTTAGGTCTAAAAAACTAAAAATACTTTTTATTTGGGAAAAGAGAACAAAATGCATTTTCATTTCCACAATTAACAAACTTTTGGTAGTATATAAAACAGCATTGTATTTTTCTGAATAATAAATACACTATATGAAACTAAATAAATGAAACATAACAAAAACATTATTGATATACTCTACAAAAATCCGAGCCTATAAGCATTAGAATTTCAAAATAAGTTATTCCCTTATAATTTTTTGTGTGTTTTTAGTATACTTAAAAAAAAAACCTTCTTCATCTACTAAAGAAGTTGATCTCTTGAAGTACTTGCAATCATATTGCAAAAAATGATGTGTGAGAAAGAATGATTGGCTCTTCTCTTATTCACCTATTTGGTGTGTGTGGGGGGATGAATCTGAATCCTAATGACTAAGTGCTCTGCTCTGTTCTATTTCCCAATCATATTGGACTATGTAATAATACTGACACTTCTTTATCAATCTACACTTGCAAGCCATGCATTACAAACTTGGCCTAAGCCCATCCTTCTTCTTCACATCTCTTTATCTTCTTCCATTTTGTGGGGTCTTAAAAGTCTTAGCCCCCATGAAATTTCCAGTTACAGTTGTAGTTGTAATAATGCAATGCATGTTCGTACAATTTCAGTTTTGTTATGAAAAATAACTAACCGCACGAGTGAAACATAAATGGTATCATAATTTATAGTTTTCATGGCCCACACAGGTGTAGTCTAGTGGTAGAAGCGATATGGGAATGGATTAGGCCTTTCCCCCCATGGTTCGATTCTCCCTAGAAACAAAGTCACAATCGTGTGGGAAGTCTGGGCTTGGGCTTCGGTCCAGACAGTTTACCTGATAGTCCGGTAACAGGCAATCTGACTACCCCGGCATTAGTCGGTTGGGCATCTCAAACTCAGGTCAGGCAGTGTGGTATCCAGTCCACTCTGTAGCACAAAGTACGTTCCTACTCGTGGCCTGATCGGATAGACGTTGAGTTATCATAAAAAAAATTTATAGTCCTCATGATATGTATTTTTATCATATTAAAAAACTTGCCCATCTCATATCAAAAACTTACATTTAATATATATATATATATACACATATATAGACGTCGGATTAATCATCTATATATACACTTGTCCTTCACCATTATACTTTTTTCATAACAAAACCATCTCTTTCTCTATTCAATCATTTTTTATTTGACCTCTCCTTCTCTTGAGAAAATGAAGAACAAGTTCATAAAATCTTGTCAAAACAAACTCAAAACCACGAAGGGTAAATCAATAGTCTTACCTTGTTGTACATCTTCATGTGATAGTTGCTATGATAAAGTCTCTTGGGGATTCAAGAAAGAAACCGAAGTCATACCAAAAGATGTTCCAAGAGGACATTTAGTAGTGTACATAGGTGATGATTACAAGAGGTTTGTGATAAAGATGAGTTTACTTAAACACCCAATCTTCAAAGCATTGCTTGATCAAGCTCAAGATGATTATGACTCTTCAAGATTATGGATTCCATGTGATGTGAACACTTTCCTAGACGTTGTTCGTTGCAGTGTCTCTCCTAAGCATTCAATGAACTGCATTGGTATGTTAATTATGTAAGAAGTGAGGATTCAAAAGATATATTCATTTGATTTTGATTCATCATCTCTTATGTTTCTAGAGAGGATTAATATTAATCATTGATTTAGATAATGTTGTACACTAATTACTCAAGATTTTCTTTTTAAAAGTAGCACCTATTGTATTATAAGTACAAACAAGTGTCACCGAAGAAGCAACATCCACGACTACAAATGTCTCAACCACTCACATTACAATCATTCACTACTAACTAAGAAAACTCAAATCAAACATTTTAAAGAAAAGAAACAACAAAAATTAAAATTGGAACGAAAGACCATGAAGTCAACCAAGACAAACATACGCTTCCGACTTTCAATTTTACAGAAAAATTAGCTTAAAAAAACGGCTCGGTTAAAAAAAATCTACAAAAGCGGGATTAAAATATTAAAATTTGAAGGATTGAAAATGCCGGGAACAAATAAAAGTTTAATTTACATTATAATTTTACATCATAGGAAAATAAATCTGAAAGAAGTAGTTTTACAATACATTTGTTGTATATGCGATTATTCAAAACCATTTACATTTCTTTCTACTCATGTAGAAATTGATTTTTCTACAGAAATTTTGTTTGTTTAACATTAAAATAACATGTCGACACTCTCAAAATTGACACAAACTCAGGAACTTACGTAGAAAAATGATAACGAGTTGACAAGGATACACGAACGCATGTAGATTGGTGATAATGAGCTAAATGCAAATGTAAGAAGAAATTTGAATATTGACTGCTGTAAATTATGGAATGATAAACTTGCATAATATGGTTTTTTTAATAGTTTGACCCAAATTTTTTTTTTTAATATACGTGGATTGCTAGAAGATTTTACATCTAAAAATTTAGTTAGTTAATAGAATTATAGAAAGTATGTTTGAGGGTTGAGGAAAAGTCGATTGTTGAAGGATTCAAGACCTTTATATATATATATATATATATATATATATATATATTTTGATAATATAGGTGTTATGCCACTCATCATGCCACTCATCGGTAAGACGACGGCCAAAAGGGCGATATCAAGCCGAACATTGGCACCCGTATATCGAAAGCACAGACTAACCACGTGGATGTCCAAATGGAATTCCACGTGTTGGCTCTTGGTGCGCTGCAACCGCATGTGAAAACCGGATGGCAGTATTTGTTGGGAATGTCCTGAAATCATTTGTACTTTACTCTAAATAAAGTT
>OVAN01002864.1:0-31431 GCA_900406275.1 Anastatica hierochuntica
AGTTCCGAAAGGTTCTGTTTTCTAGTTTCAGAGATCCAGGGTTGCATCACGCTGCTTGATAAACATGGAATAGTGCTTGAGAAAAGTCGTCGATAATTGCTGATAACTGTCGATTGAATTCGGCTTTAAGCCCGAGAACCACTGCAGAGCTTCTCCTTCTAAATTCTCCACGAAGAGTTGACAATGGCCTGCATCATATTCTTCGGAGGTTAACCTTGCTATTCTCATTGCAATACCAAAGCTTGTCAGAAACTGGCTCGGATCAGACATTCCTCCGAATTTAGGGAGAGCGAGCTTTCCGAGGTGTCGAAGTGAAAATTTTCTAATTCGAGCGGTGAATGGATCGCTTTGTGTTTCTTGTAAAACTCTGTCTATTTCTGGAGCTACGCTAATTGCTTTGTGCATTTTTGAGCTCATCTCTTGCAACCTGATTTTCAGCAACTCAATTTCTCGATCTCTGTTATTCTCGATGTCTTGTTGTTGAGGTGTCGTCGGTGGTGGGATTTCTTGGTTAGTCGGTTGATTTTGGGCCGAAGTGTCATGGTTAACTGGACCCTGTGGATCTGATGGAGTTCCAAACAAGTCATGTTGAAGTCGGTTTATGAAACGCTCAGATTGTCGAGGTTGCCTATCTTGAACTTGGGGTAAGGTATCCGCAACTCTTACAGGTGCCGACAAAGCTTCAAACCGAGCATTAGTTTGCTGGGCTATTTGCTCGATCCGATCCATCATTGCTTGGAGAGTGGCTTCCAAACCGTGAACTTCGGGGATTAGCTGTACTTCTGGAGGATTTCTTGCTAATTCGTGTTTGGCTTGTGCATGTTCGACGTTTAATGTTTGATCCGGGACATTAGGAGACAGATTCAATTCGACTCCGGCTTCTTCTGACACCCTTTCTCTGCTTGTTGTGGCGAGCATGTCACTTGAAACGTTCATAGATGTACTCATGATTCTAATTTAATCTGCTTGGTTCAATCTTCCAGTACTTTGTGTTTACTCTAATAGTCCCCACAGACGGCGCCAACTGTTGAACCGAGGATTGGTTCCCTCGACTTTTGAATCCCGAAATTATTTTAAAGTTTACTTTTAATCTAATTTTATGATGTTCTCGGTTTTGATCTTGTTTAGGTCGAGGTCAGAGTTTAACACTGAAGATTTCAACTTCAGAGATTATCGGGTTTTCGGTTTAACAACCGAGTAGATTGAAGATTTCATGAAGTCCGAGGAGTTTTGCGAGCTTTATTGATTCAAAATTATTATAAGTGTTTCTCTCAAGACTGTTCTTAGTCGGTCTTTTTCTCTCTCATTTTTCTGTCCTCTACTTAATGAGCTTAGCGACCTATTTATAGTAGTTTAAGATCTACAGTAATCTTGATTTAATTAAGGTTGTAAACCGAGGTGGAATCCACGTGTCGCTTTCAAATTTCTTCTTGTCTTCTCCTTGCATGCATCGGTCGTGCTGGATGCCGAGGCCTCTGCATTTACTCCACGTGTCTTCCTTGAGACAGCTTGGACCGAGGAAGTGCGCCTCATTAATTTCAACAGTGAAGTTATATTGGATTATGCAATTCTTTTTTCTATTATTGGTAAAGATTCAGGACGAAGCTCGTATGTCGTCAATTGGCAATCAGAGAAGGTTAGGTTATAAGATGGGGGATCTAATAACTTAAACTAGAAGCAACTCGTGAAATTTATGTTATTTTTTCCCTGTCGTTTTGACTTTTTGTTGTTTGGTTCAGATAGGACTAGATACATATACGTTTTCCTTATTGACATTCTACAGATCATGTATATACATCTAAATGTAAAAATAATAAAATAATTTCCCCCAAGTTCTATTATTCAACAACTTGACATTACCATAGTATATGATATTATTGATAGATTTTCAAAATATGACGTGGGAAAAAAAGAGAAAAAACCCATTAGATGAAAGTCAAAACATGTCAGTAATAGAGAGCCTCTTCTGTTGTGGTCTGATGCAATCAATCACAGTGCAATTTAATAATCAAACATTAAAACATAGGAGAAAATGCCAGAACAATTTTAAATTTTCAAAATTTGATCAAAAAAATTTTCACTTAAATTTTCAACATTCACTTAAGCCACTTTAATCTTCAATTTTTAAAATTTGATCACTTAAATCTCAAATTTTCGTCGACCAAGCCAAAAAGAGCCCAACGAGAATCGGTTGGAACCCCCAACATCACTTATAATACATATATACACTATCAATTTGGCTAGTTAACTTTTTCATATATTGTTTACTCACACACCTATATATCTAATTAGTTTATCAATTCTATAAATTAGTTTAATAATTTAATAAATTAACTAGTTTAATAAATTAATCAATAAATTAATTTAATAATTAAATAAATAAATATATTAGTTTTGAAATTTAGTAATTTTAATTAGTTTAATAATTTATAACATAAATTCAGTAATTTATTAATAAGTTATATAGTATTTTTTCAGTCATTTTTGTAATTTCAAAACTAATTTATGTATTAAATTATTAAATTAACTAAAATTACTGAAAGTAATTTATTTGGTTATTATTAAATTGATTGATTTATCAAACAACTGATATATTAAATTATTAATCTAATTTTTCTCGAATTATATGATAACTTTTTGGCATTCCCCAAAAATTTAATAAATTAAGAAAAAACAATTTAATAAATTAGTTACTTTAGTGAATTAATAAATCGATAAATAATTTTAATAATTAAATAAAAAATAAATTACTTTTCTTTTAGTAATTTTAGTTAGTTTGATATTTCATAAATAATTCAGTTTTGAAACTACAAAAAAATTGAAAACGGATTAAAAATAGACTATATTTTTCTATATGTTATTAATAAATAAATTTATTAAATAAATTAATTAATTTGAAAATTCAATAACTTTAATTAGTTTAATAATTTAATAAATAAATGAGTTTTGAAATATTTTAATTATTAAAATAATTAAAATTACTGAATTTCAAAATTAATTTATTGATTAACTTATTAAATTAAATAATTTATTAAATAGAGGAGATAAAAACACAAGAAAGAGAAGAAGATACTCCGATGTATGAGCTGAAATGGCAAAGACCTTTAAGTGGTGAAGTAAAATGCAAAATTGTATGCTCTTGGTCAAGCAAAAAGAAGATAGGAGGTGTGACTTGAGTTGTAAGAGATTCGAATGGTGTGGTTTTGGTGCATAGTCGACAAGCTTTTACTAATGTAGAATCACAAATACACGCTCAAGTCAAAGGTTGAGAGTAGGCGGTAGAAAATATGGCTAGCCTTCGCTTTTATAATGTAACATTTGCTGCAACTACCTCAGACATAATCAAAGCGCTGAAAGATCCTCTGGAGTGGCTGAAGTTAATTGGATTAATTGCTGAGATTTTGCAGATAACGGAACATAAACCCGGGTGGTATTTATCTTATGAAACTCCAAGATGTTACAGAGGAGCATATCGAATTGCTCGGAGTGTTGTTGATGATCTTAGAATGCATTCTTATGTGGAACAAGGGAGTCCTAGTTGGCTAAAGAAGTTTTTTGAAGATGAACGTGATGAGTCCATGATGATGATGAGCTGATTTAGTTTTTAATTTTATTAGATGAGTATCCGCACGTACGTGCGGGTTTTGGTTCGTTAGATAGAATCACCAAAATTATTAGCTATAATTTTTTTTTGAAAAACTTAAGCTAGCACTAATACATTTAACTGACTTCTACATCATTATGAAAAAAATAAAGATACATTCTCTTAAAATTTAAGTATATAATTCATTTACCGATACGGACGATGTTACATTTTTAGTTTACAGCTCAACTCAAAATCAATTTTATTTATTGATTATCAAATATCATGAAATATGCTTATATTAGACAAATGATTTTTCTTTTCTTCGAATTCATTTTCGTCTTAGATTTATAACTTCTTGAATAAGAAAGAAAGATATATAGGTAACGACGAAAATATGAGAAATCACTAAAAAATATATAATTTATCTTTTCACATGTGCATTGTTGTTAAAGATAGAAGATACTAAAAGTAAGAACAACTAACTCCCTAAATATTACCAAATTAGACATGTGAATTGGTAACAAACAATATCATAACTAAATAGATAAACTAAAGTTGATGAGTTTGTATAGCAAATTACTATGAGATTGCAATAGATGTTATAGTTGCATAAATAAAGCCTTTCTCATGAGTTTGCAGTATTGCATCTATGTTTTCTTACTTCACGTTAATATCTCTCACTCTTAGTATTGTCCCCCTTTTATAAAAGAATATATGTAACGTCCCTAACCCGGTTAGGGAGTTAGTCATCCGGTACAGACCAAATCCTTTCGCAAAACCACCAACTCCCGCTTTGAACATCATCTCAAGCCAACCTGCAAAACAATTCCCGGGAAAAAGAAACGGGAAAGGAGGGATGAGTGACTTCCCGACAACCAAGTCACTTAGTGAGAGAACACCCTAAACTACTTCGCCTGAAAACTAGATCGGTCAACAGTCTAAACCTAAACCACAACCCACCAAGCAAACACCTAAGGTGTTGATCACGGAATTCCCTAGCAAACATCGATAATAACATCTCACCATACCATCTCACATCACACAATTCCTAACATCAATCTCCGTACAACATCTCACACACTTAATCATTTTCCGGGGGTGTGCCTACACTCGGCGATCTCACCCCCCCAACACCTCACCGCTCTCCAAGGCCCTTCAACCCACCCCTTCGTCCCAAGCACAAGCATACCAAGCAGCATCTCACCGGTTAACATGCATAATTCCACTCTTGCGTAATTCTCAAGCAATGCCATATTAACCCTAATTCATCACTTAACAGTTCTAGGTTCTCATCAATCACATTCGTCTACTTAGGCTCGACTTAGCGACCCAACACACATTCGCACTTAGGCGTATAGTAGTATAGCTCAATACATAATACAAGCAACCATATTCATGACGGTTCATATAGCCCGTCATTGGCTGGTTTAACCCTAGAATATCATCCAAACCTAAGCTCCAAACTAGGTNGACAGATTTGCAGCATCAACTTCAGAGGCACGCTTCTCCCTTCATATGAATCCAAACCCGGCTTTCTTTTTACCAGTGGATAGATATGATTGCCTACAATGTTCCCACAGAATGTTAGCCGAAGAAACCACCTCTAGATCAACCAAACACCCTTTACACTAAAACTAGACAGATCTGGAAATCTGGCAGATTCGCAGCCACTTAGAAACGAAGACATAACTCTAAAACTAACCGTTAACTATGAGGTCCGACCGTTCAGATTAAAGCCCTAGATGTCCTCTAGCCACAGCCCAAGTTTCGCGCCGATCAGACACCGTTTGGATAGCCGACCGTCCTCCTCTTTCTGACTGGTCGCAGATCCGATCTGCACCGATACCCCTCGGGAAAACAACTATAACTTTCAGAAGAAGACTCCAAATGATGAACCGTTTGAAGGAGGTGATAGATCTAAGAGAGGAGCACTTACTGTAGAAAAATCAGATCAATCCTCGATGAGTTGGTCGGCCGTTCCTCTGTTCTCCCACAGCATGTCTGTTCTGTCTCCGAAGACTGCATGAACCACCTTCTCTTCTCTTCTTCTCTCTCTCTAGGTTTGATCTCTCTCTCTGGTTCGACGGCACAAGGAAAAAAAAGAAATAAGGAGGAAGCTTTCGGTTTTGGGATTTAAAAAGGATGACTTTAGGGTTTTCTTTGATGGGCTTTAAAGGGTTTTGGGCTTTTCCTTCTTAAAATTCAACATGGACCGGATCCTACGGTCCAAGACATTACAATATAATTATGCATTTTGAGTTTCTTAGAATTGTTGGTGTAAATACCTAAAAAATTGCAGTAAAATGATTCACTGACGTATAAAATATCAACATTAGTGTCGAAGTGGAAGAGTCAATATAGTAGATGTTTATTAAATTATAAGTAAATTCTTCATGATGTAAAATTAACCATAAAAACTTATATTAATGGAAGAATAAAGAGTGAATAATTGCAAATCATATTCATAATTAAGGGACAAGTGTCACCACGGTATCTAATGAACCGGCGCATACGCGCGGGTTTTATTCGAAAATTATTAGCTATGTTTTTTTGTTGAAATCTTAAGACAACACTAATATGTTTAATTGAGTTCTACATCATTAAGATAAAAATAGAAATAAATTTTTCTTAAAATTAAAATATATAAATCATTTATCAATAAGGACTTGATGCATGTTTAGTTTATGGCTCAACTTCTCAAAATGTATTTTAATTATTTACTCATTATCAAATATCACAAAATATATTTATATTAAACAAATTGTATTACTTTTCTTTGAATTCATTTTCCTCTAGATTTATAACTTATTGAATAAAAAGAATATATATATATATATATGTATGTATGTATATATATATATATAAAGGTGAAAAATACGGAAAAAATTAAAAATTTTAAATAATTTTTTTCACATATAAGGTAAGATATCTCTATGAATTATCTTTAAAATATCTATTAATTTTCAATTAAACTCTATATGATGTATAATTAACCATGCTAAATTATATTTAATGGAAGAATAAATAGTAAAGAATTTTAAAAGTCATCTTCATAACCAAAAAGACACTTGTCACTATAATATATGACGATGTGACATTCTCACATATGATTTGTTCCATCTTTTATGATCTTTTGTTGGTATTGAAAGTATGTAAAATTTTGGTTGTTTTATATTCCATTCTTATTACGACGAGAAAAAATAATTTATTAAATTATGGAAGCCTTCTTAATCCAGACTAAACGGTTCATTAATGTTTATACACCAAGAGACAATGCTTATACACCAAGAGACATGGAGATCGATTCCCTGCATATGCAGATTAACGGAGGCGTGTTCTTCTAGGGGTTTCGAGTCTAGGACAAAGAAGCACAACTTCTAGTTTCATATGCAAGTGTTTTTTTTTTCAGATTTTCTGGTAATGCAACGGAGTTACAGACCAACCAAGTTTACTCATAGCATAAGAAATACAAATAGTTCAAGTAAATCAAAAGGATCTTGCAATCGCTAACTACTCCGTATCATCGTTTTTTGAATCCATATTTTTTACGTTCATAGAACAGATCAGTTTTCGCACTCCCGAGGTTGACAATCTTGGGGCAACCATCTCTATCTTTCTCCTGTTGCGTACACTCTTTGCAGTAATAAGCATCCGAGATTCCAACCCCTCCACATATAACACATCTGCCTTGGAATGACCCGTAGTTGCATTCGTCACAAATACGTACCAGAGTACATGGACGCACATAAGAATCACAAACCACACATTTCCCATCGCATTTCTCACATAGTCGTCCAATGGCAATCCCGGGTTGTTTCCGGCACATAATCAGATCAGGGTGATGCTTCGCCATGTCTACTGGAACAGTATTTTACCTGCAAATATAGGTCGGGCCAGAAAAAAAGAAAAAGAGGTCACTTGTCTATATAGGCAATAATACTCGTAGTTCTCCTTCACTAAGGAAAGGTAACCAAGAGATGGTATGTGAGTGTTGAGTTTCAGGGAGCTCAATAATAAAAATTAAAGAAAACTGAAGATTTGAGAGTTTACTTAATAGCTTGTCCACTCTATTCCAACCTAAGCATATCATAGAACAGTTGTATTCAGCAAAACTACTCTCTTTTATAAATTTTGTCTATACAATCAAATCCAAAACCACCATGAATTCAGCAAAACTTCTTCCAAACAAATGGAACCCCATAGTTCATAAAACTACTGGAAAACTAAAGCTTCGAAATGAACCTTGCCTATACTATTTTAACTTAACAGAGGAATTTCTTCAAACACCTTAAGGGCAACAGTTCGAACCAAACATTACTCTCTATAAAAGGCCAATTCCAGAGAACCCAGCACCACCAACTATTATAAACTGCTAATAAATTTTGGAAATGACAAAAAGAAAAAAGAACTGGGAGAAGAAACTAGTAAATGAGCAATTCGCTAACACCAGACAAAGATCTCTCTGTAAGCAGAGTCAAATCAAGAAATGTGAGAAGAAAATTAAAATATGTACGAACTTACTAAAGCTAAAAGAAACAAAACGGAGCCATCAAAAAAGAGCGTAGACATTACAAACCCTAATAGTTCAGAGAAACGTAATCAAGAAACGAATACTTCGAGAGACTAATCTTAAAAAGCAAAAACCGTGGTATATAACTCACAAGTAAAACGAGATCAACTTTAGCCAAATCAAGAAGAACTTTGCGAGGAGAAAATTTCCAGAGCGCCAAGATGAACGAAACGAAAGTCAAGACGATTCACGAAGCAGATCCAGAGATTGGTTAAGTCGGTCCAATTATAATGGGCTTTTTAATTTGGGCTATAAAATTTTCAACCAAACCAAACCGGAAGACAATCTAAACCAGATCCTTGATGAGCAAGTAGTAGCTAGTGGCTAACTGCCATTGTCCTTACCAAATTGGTTTATAAGTATACACCTTTTTTTTTTTTTGTTAAAGGGTTTTCTTACATTATTTAAATTGGATATAATGTTTTAAAGAAATTAAGGGAAAAATGCGATACTAAACGCGATCCTTCGATTTAAAACAGATACAGACGGCGGCCATCGCCGGAGCTTTTCTCACCGTCATCGAAACGGTTGAGCAATTGATTCCCGAGAAAGTGGGCTGCGCGACTTTCGCTACCCACGATCTCGATGATTTTCCCACGACTCCACTCTCATATCGTGAAGAGCAAAGAAACCATCCTTCGTCTCCTTTTAATCTATGCCTCTCCTATTTCGTAATCACCAAAATCTTCTCTCAAATCTGCAAATGCCCCCTCCGATTTGACTTTTTTCTTACCACAATGGCTGATAACATTCGACGCAACCTTCAAGACCTTAACCTAGGAGTTGAAGACGATCCATACCCTTTGCCGCCGCCGGTTGTGCGTCAAGCCGAAGAAGAAAACCGATTCATCTTGATTGGACGCCCGATCATGCCTCGACGCCAAAACATAAGAGCAATTGTCGCAAACTTACCGAGAATCTGGGGTTTAAACGACATTACACATGGTCGTATTGTTGAAAACCGGCGACTACAATTTGTCTTCCCCTCGGAAGATCTCATGCTTTCCGTTCTCCGTCGCGGGCCTTGGGCGTATGTCGATCGAATGTTGATCCTCGAACGGTGGACACCTCTAATGAACCCGTTGATGTTGAACTTCATCCGCTTTTGGATTCAGATTAGCGGAATCCCCTATCAGTTCATGAATCGCGAGGTAATTGCGCATGTTGGTCGAGCCCTTGGTCCTCTAATGAGCATAGACTATGATCCCGCAGCGGCGGTTCGGGCTGCCTTTGTACGGGTTCAAGTGAATTGGGACATCAACCTTCCTTTGCGTTTCCAGAGATACTTCCAGTTCACACAGGGAGTAAACACTCTCCTTTCTTTTCATTATGAACATTTGAGAGGCTTTTGTGATGTGTGTGGAAGGATTACTCATGATTCAGGCGCTGCTTGTTGCAAAATGATGGTGAAGATTCTGAGTTAAGTGATGGTGATGACGACATGAATCCACCTCCGCCGCAAAATCCTAACACTGGTGTAGTGATTCGGGAGATTAATGATTATGAAGCCAATGGAATAATGGCGGAATAAGCTAATGGACACAGGCAGTTTCAGGCTTTGGACCAGGTGGATGTTGGCTTAGACCATCGTCGAGCCTAACCGGAAGCAGAACAATTTCCTCGTCAGCCTGCAGGTGTGGCCAATGCTCAAAATGATGAACCCGCTCCGGAAGATGATAGCTCTTAACAGGAACTATCGGATGAGGAAGATGGTACTGAAGACACGGAGGTGATACTTACGGATGAAGATTCCCCTGTTTTGTCGGTAGCAGAACATACTCTCGATCCACAGAATGTCCCACTGCCTGCAGAGGTCACGCCGAAAAACAACGCAATTGTTATGGATGTAAACCTTGAGAATGAGATGAATCTCTACGCCACGTACTCGGAGATAGATGGATACGAGAGTAGAGCTAATCTGAAAAGAAAGTTTGTGGAAAGCATTATAAAGTCAGAGAAGAGACATGGACAGTTTGGTGTTGGTGAGAGCAGTGGTTCGAAGGACAAAACTGATGGTGATGCGGTGGTCCCTAAACCACCGCGGGGTCCATGAATATCGCGGCTTGGAACTGTCAATGAATGAGCATTGACTTGAATGTTCGACGCCTCAAGGAGCTACGGAAAAAGTATCTCACGGACATCATTTGCCTCTTTGAAACGAAACAACAAGATAACTATATCCGTGATATTTGTAGTGACATTGGTTATGACTCCATTGTTACGGTTCCTCCTCAGGGTCTTAGTGGTGGTATAGCTGTTTTCTTTAAGAATTCTGTTTCTTTTTCAGTTTGTTCTAGTAATTAAAACCTTGTAAACCTTCATGTTAAGTTTAGTGAAATCGCTTTCTATTTTTCTTTTGTGTATGGATTCCCTCAACCAAAAATGAGACATCTCTTCTGGGAATGACTTGAATGATTAGCTATAACAAGACATTCACCGTGGCTTTTGACCGGTGATTTCAATGAGATTATGTCTAATGAAGAAAAGAAAGGCGGCCCGCCTCGACCCACGAAAGCTTCACAAATTTCCGACAAATGATCTCGAATTGTCATCTTAAAGATCTAAAAAGTGTTGGAAATAGATTCTCATTGACCGGGAAGCGTAGAAATCATACCATTTGGTGTTCCCTAGATAGAGCAATGGCCAATACACATTGGTTAGCTCAATACCCTTCGGCTTTAGTAGAATTTCTACCCTTTGAAGGCTCGGACCATAGGCCGTTAATGATCCATTCATCTCAACACATTGACACTCGGCGCAGAAGTTTTTTCTATAATAGTTCACTCGCCAACAATGAAGATTTTCGGGCGGATGTTGTTCACCATTGGGAAGCTCCTTCTAATACTTCTTTGTCTTTAGTAGACAAGCTACGTCGAGCCCGTACACACATTTCTCGTTGGAGGCGAAATAATACATCTAATGTAACTTTACGTATTGCCAAACTTAAAAAGGAGATAGATGAAGCGCAAAGGAATGGAGCTACAACAAGTCAAGTATTGGAGATCAAAAAAACTTATCTAAGGCCTATAGAGATGAAGAATATTTCTGGAAGGTTAAAAGCCGAAACCAATGGTTATCACAAGGTGATCGCAACACTAAATTCTTCTTCGGTGCAACCAAAAATTGTCTAGCTAAAAATCGGATACTTGCCATAGAAGATGATAATGGCACAATATATCGAGGAGATGAAGATGTTGGTCGCGCAGCTAGCTCTTATTTCTCCACACTTTTTGCATCACAAAATCAACATGAATATTCTCGGTTCTGTGATGAAGTCTTCCGTGATTTTGATTGAAGAATTACGCCAGGAATGAATTTGGAACTGACCAAACCAATAACAGAGGATGAGATCAAACAAGCGGTTTTCCAAATTGGTCCAAGTCGTGCACCGGGACCGGATGGATTCACGGGTACGTTTTTCCAACAATTCTGGTCTAACATTAAAGAAGACATTATCTTGGTTATTCGAAATTTCTTCGAACATGGGCTTATGGATGATCATCTCAATCATACCAATCTCTTCCTCCTCTCCAAGATTGACATACCAAAGACTATGGCCAACTTTCGACCCATTGCTCTCTGCGACGTAGCGTATAAAATCATCTCGAAGATCCTAGTAAACCGTCTTAAGGGTTTGCTTGACTTTATCATCTCTGATAATCAGGCTGCTTTCATTCCTGGAAGACAAGGAGTAGATAACATCATCGTTGCTCAAGAAATCATGCATTCTCTCAAATCTCGCAAGAGATGGGCTAAATCGTATATGGCTGTCAAAAATGACATTTCTAAGGCATATGACTGTGTGGAATGGCAATTTCTTCGGGACACTATGGTGGCTATGAGCTTTGATACAAGGTGGATCACTTGGATCATGAACTGTGTAGAGTCGGTCTCCTTTTCAGTTCTTATAAATGGTTCACCTCATGGTCTCATCAAACCAACTCGTGGGATACGTCACGGAGACCCGCTCTCCCCATATCTGTTCATACTATGCGCTGAGGTTTTAACTCACCTTTTTAAAAAAGAGGCTCTGAAGAAGAAAATCAAAGGAATAAAGATCAGTTCAACTGGACCTACCGTTCATAATCTTTTCTTCGCTGATGACACTCTTTTTTTTGTCATGCTCATCCCCAATCAACAAACACAATCAAGCGTACCCTCCACTTGTATGAGAAGATTTCAGGTCAAGCAGTAAATCTTCGCAAATCAGCGATTACTTTTGGTTCTCGGGTTCGGGATGCTATCAAGAAAAATCTTCACAATAGGATGAATATTCATAATGACGGTGGGCAAAACAACTATTTGGGTCTTTCAGAACATATTGTAGAAAAAAGAAAGAGGTTTTCGCTTACGTTGTCGATAAAGTTAAGCAACAAACAGAGAATTGGTCGAACAAGTTTCTTTCTAAAGCTGGAAAAGAGGTACTTCTTAAAACAATTGCTCTAGCTTTACTTGTGTACACGATGAGCTGTTTCAAGCTGCCAATTGGCATATGTGAGGAGATAGAACGAATCATTGTTAGATTCTGGTGGAGTAAAGGAAATGGAAGACGTTCAATGCACTGGTACTCATGGAAGCGGGTTTGCGCCTCTAAACGGGATGGAGGGCTCGATTTTCATGACATCGAGCACTTTAATACGACCCTTCTAGCAAAAAAAGTTTGGCGCCTCCTCTACAATCCTAATAGCTTGGATGCCCAAGTTTTAAATGGAAGGAACTTCCCTAACTCCTCAATTCTTCAATCGTCAGTTGGTACAAAACCATCTTTTCTATGGAGATCTTTGCTTGAAGGGAGAGATCTCCTACAGCAAGGGCTTCGAGTTGTAATTGGTAATGGCTCCCAAACAAGCATATGGACTGATAATTGGCTTCCTACAACGATCCCTCGACCACCACATCGAATTCTCAGACCAATATCTCTTATTTCGAAAGTTTCTGAGTTATTTGATGCGCAAGGAAAATTGGGACCTTCATAAGCTCCATGCACATTTTGTACCTGAAGATACTGAGCTCATCGTCGCCTCAATCCATCTACGATCAAGGAAAGCTGAAGATTTAGTTGGTTGGCATCTAAATGAGAATGATATGTACACTGTCCAATCAGGACACTATCTTGCATCGATTTTATCCTCCGCGGTTCAACGACCAAACCCACCACCTGAAAATGCAAATGTGAAGTTGGCTATTTGGAAACTTGATCTCACCCCAAAAATTAAACACTTTTTTTTGGCGGTGTCTCTCCTCTGCACTACATATTGGGACTATTCTAGCGTATCGAGGAATTAGCACGCACATGCAATGCAGTCGGTGTTGTAGTGAAGATGAAAATTTAAACCACCTATTTTTCCTCTGTCCACATGCTCAACAAACATGGCGAGCTTCTGCGATTTCCTTACCTCAACTACAAGACTTGACACTCTCCTTTGATCATAAGCTGAGTCTTCTAATTGATTTTCATAAAAATTTCTCTTTCACAAAGTTCCAACGACAACTACCATTCTGGATTTTATGGAGATTGTGGAAAAGTACTAATCTACTTGTATACCAAAATAAAAATAGTGAGTGGTCTAAAGATCTACAGAATGCGAAGGATGATACTTTGGAGTGCGTTACTTTTACACGAACAAACGCTGTGCGATCTTCAAATCCCTCCAGAAGATCACAATGGCGTCCACCAAGCTCGGGTTTTATCAAATGCAATTTTGATGGAGCTCAGGATGGCGTAGGAAATTCAAAAATGGGTTGGATACTTCGAGATGATCAAGGTACATATCTATGTGCAGAAACGAGTAAAGGAAAGCATTACAACAATTCGCTAGAACTAGAAATTCAGGCTTTAATCATATCTCTCCAACAAGTATGGATCCAGGGATACCGGCGATGTATCTTTGAGGGTGATAATCAAAACTTGATCAAGCTTGTGAACAAAGAACGAATGCATTTCGGATTATATAACTTGCTCATGGAAGTTCAATATTGGAGTGAAAGATTTTAGGACATAACCTTCACCTGGGTGCCAAGACACTCAAATAAAGTAGCGGATCGTATCGCCAAAAAGCCACTCAGACAAATCTCATCTATCTGTTATAATTTTGTACCTTATGGTTTAGATGACGTTTTGTATGAGGATCGAATAAGCTGTTAATCTAATTACAAAGACGTTAAAAAAACAAATAATGTTTTAAAAATATAAATAGATAATACAAAAAACCAACAAAACCAGAAATCTCAAAATCAGGGAAGGTGATACAAAAAGATATTATGGGAAGGTAGGATTATCGTCAAACCAAATTTGGAGCATTGCTGAAGCCTTCTGCAGATCAAGATGGTAATTGCAGCTACCTTCAGTCTCACCAGCTTATCGATCCTCTTGAAAGTTGATAAAGGAGGTTGTATGACATATCTGTGAAGTATTTCATTCCTTTCTCTCCATAGATAGTTGTCTGCCAAATGAATAGGAGGAGAATTCTCTGCAGTTTTTTTAGGTTCAGCCGATTAAACCAAGTTATAATGTCCCGCCATGATAAAGGAGCATTATGGATATGTAGTTTTGTTTCGCATAATCTCCATACTTTAAAGTATAGGTGATTTCTCGTCTCTATAGATGAAAAACAAAGGGAGCATAGTGGATCCACGTTGAGTCCCCATGACAACAACTTATCTTTTGTTGGCTTCTTCTCTAGTATGGCTAGCCAAATAATGAAATTATGCTTTGAGATCCCTAGCTTAGTCCATACAATATCAGCCCAATCAACAAGAGGAGATGACGTTCTTATGCTATTCTAGACTAATCGCGAGGGAAAAAAACTAAATGATGAGTCATTAACATACCATAATACTTTTTCTTCCTCATTGTCGAGGGATATTGTAGTTAGCTCAGCGTAAAGACGGACCTAGTTCTCTATTCTTGCATAAGGCAAAACCCAATGATTGTTCTGGAAATCGAGTTGAACTTAGATCGCAAGGGGATACCAAGGAGTTGAGGACTAGAACTACCAAAATAATCATGCAAAGGACCCAGTGAAGTCCATGGATCTTTCCAAAAGGAGATAGATGAGCCATTTCCTGGCTTGAACCTAATGAAGCAGAGAGCATTTGATTTCAGTTTCACTATCCTTCTGAACGACCAAGAATAGTAATGATGAGGCTTTACTTCAAATAAAATCCTTATGCGCATATTATATCTAGTTCTCATCCAAGCTACCCAAATCGAACTACTTCGGAAGAACAACATCCAAACAAGCTTGAGTCCATAGAACTCATTCCAACAAGTATGATCCTTTACACCCAGTCCACCCTTATCTTTTGGCTTACACAGTGTGTCCCACGAAACCTTGTGACCCCCATGATAGTCCACTGACCCACTCCATAAGAAGGAGTTAGAAAGAGAGTTTATTAGTCTAATGACACTCTTTGGGACGAAGAACGCCGCACACCAAAAGCTAACAATACTAGAAATGACAGTTGAGATCAAGTGAAGCCTCCCTGCAAAAGTCAAGAGTTTAGTAGTCCAAGCCTTAAATTTTCCTCTGATGCGATCAATAAGGGGTTCATAATCTACTCTTGATTGCTTTCTTGTACCAAGTGGTAGGCCTAAGTATTTTGTCGGAAGTATGGCTTGCTGCAAAGTGAATCTTGATGATATATAGCTTAACTCCCCAGATGTCAGCGCACTTGTGAACATATAAGGTTTTTCCAAGTTGACCGATAGGCCTGAAAACTCCTCAAATTCTCGAAGAACCTTTAAAACAACTTCAAGGGATGTGACTGAGCCTTCAAGGAACATGAGCAAATCATCTGCAAAGCATAATTGAGTTAGCCTCAATACCTCACAATGTTGATGATACTTGAATCGTTCTTTGCTTGCTGCTTGGCTAAGCATCAAAGAAAGAACATTCATAAAAAAAACGAACAACAATGGCGAAATAGGGTCTCCTTGACGCAATCCAACTGTGCTTTTAAAGTATTCAGTGACCGAACCATTGATGCTAATTGAGAAGCCAAGGTGATAAACACAAGCTTTGCACAACCTGATGAAATAACTCGATAGTTCGATTGTCTTAAGAACAAAAAAGAGAAACTCTCACTTCACCGAGTCAAAAGCTTTTGTTAGGTCGATCTTTAGAGTTATCCACTTTGTCCCGTCTTGTTTATTGTAACCCTACATTAATTCAGAAGCTAACAAAACATTTTCCATCATTACTCGATTCTTCACAAAAGCAGTTTAAAAATATGGTAGTATGGTCTTTAGTCTATCCGCAATGAGTCTCGTTGTAAGCTTGTACAGCATTGTGAAACAAGAGATAGGATGAAATTGATTCAGAGAGGCAATCCTTGGAGTTTTGGGAAATAGTGTAAAAACTATTGTTGAAACTGCTTTTGGCATGAATCCACTAAAGAATTTGACAGATGCAATAACTTCGTCTCCCAGTAGATTCTAATTTGTCTTGAAATATTCAGAAGTAAAATCGTTGATTGACGGCGTCCTCTTGTTTGGCATTGTCAAAAAGGAGGCCCTAATAGATTCTGAGGAGAAATGAGCTGACAATCTTGCTTTTGAGGCAACAGAACATCGAAAAGTTATCAAATTCTGCAACTGATTCTTCTGGTCATTACTTAGAGGGAGATAAGGTCGGTCTTAGGAGGTTTAAGTAGTATGATATTGCCATTTCATGAATTTCCTTTGGATTTTTAGCTTGGGAATCGTCTGGCATAAGCAGAAACTTTATACAGTTGTTAGCATTCCTGGTTGAAGTCTGGTGGTGGAAGTATGCCGTGTTAGAGTCACCCTCTTTTAGCTAATTTACTCTTGATCGCTGCTTGAAAAAGGATTCTTCTATCCCTCTAAGGTGACTAACACGGAGAGAAGCTTCTGCCTCTAGCTTAAAGGATTCCTCAAAGGGCTGGCCTAAGGCTTGTACCTGCAAAACTCGCAAAATTTTGTTAGCATCTAGAACTCTCCTCTCAATGTCATTGTAGTTTTCCTTATTGAGTGACTTTAGTGGTTGTTTTAGTGATTTTATTTTATGATTGAAGAGGTCAGTGTGGTCGTCTTTTCCCCAAAAAGACTCCATGCTTGAGATACTATTTGGTGATAATTGGGAGTCTTTGAGAGATAATTAAACACTCGAAATGGTTTGGTTCCAAATTGTGGGAGCGGAGGCAGCATTCGTATATGGCAGGGCGTATGGTCTGACACCTTCGGGGGATCAAAAGAGGCTAAACTTCTAGGGAAAAGTCGTTGCCAACAGTCATTAACAAGACATCTATCCAACTTTTTGAAAACCGGATTAATTTGTGCTTATTAATCCAAGTGACGAATGACCCTCTGTAGTTAAGATCAAAAAGTTCCAAGTGGCGCAGACAGTCTCGAAAATTTGCTATCCGTGGAGAAGTGTGAGTAATATGAGGGTTTGATTTTTTAGTAGGGTTGAAGATTTCGTTGAAGTCACCGACGACTAGTCAAGGTTTGGTATTGAGATTAAAGTATAGAACAATTTGTATTAATTGACTCCATAAAACTTCTCTATTTTGACGATCATTTTTTCATAGAAAATAGAGTAGTGTAGAGGCGGATGCGCTTGCCCGAGATTTACTTCGCAAGTGATCATTTGGTCCGTGGTCCGAATATTCTGATGTCTAATTCCTTGTTGTGGATAATCCATATTCTTTCATTTGAGGAGTGAGGGAAGATAATTATGCATTCCCAACCGTGACATATTTGAAAATACAGTTCTTGTTTGTTTCTTGTACTTTAGTTTCCAAAAGAGCTCCAAAAGTTATGAGGCGATCTTTAATCCATTCTCTAACCGCATGATGCTTCAGCTCATCGTTTAAGCCTCTAATATTCCAAAAAAATTATCCATTCCCAAAAAGATATAGAATAATTAAGCATTGCCTGAGACAACAATCACAACCTCCAAAGCTGCACGTCATCTAGCTTTCCGCTTCTTCTTTTTCTGCCATGAATTCTTCCTCGTATTGTTGGGTGAAAGAGTCCCGGTCGCAGGCAAAATGGTCTCTGTGGAGCAAGAATGAGTAGCTCAAGTTGACAAGGAAGGTAACTCAGACATGGTAACAAGTGGTCTCTCTGAAATAGTTGCTAGTGTTATGTTAGGTTGCAGGTCAACAACGAGCTGGGAAGATGTGTCTGGTTGAGAAATAGCAATGGTTATGGAAGAGGGCGAAGAAGTAGATTGCCAAGCTGAGGAAGTACAGGACGGTTGGTGTTGAACTTGCGTATTTGGTTGCTGAACAGATCGATTTTGTGGCAAATAAGGAGATTTTTCGCGCCAGGTTGGAGTGTGGGCAAGACAATTACGATCTGTGTAACCTTATATTTTGCAATACCGACAAAATTTTGGTATCCACGGGTACGAGACTTGCAACACTCGAATAGCTCCATCCTAACTTTCTAATTCAACCAGATCAGGAAGGGGTTTAGTTAGATCCATTTTAACCTTAACTTCCACAGTATCATAACCATTGACCTCTCTAGAGTCACCGACATGATCTCCTACTAGTCCTGCAATAAAATCTAGACCTTTTGAAATTAGCAAATCGAACGGAATGCTTTTTACAGTGGCCCAGATCAGAGTTGCTTCTAGTGTAGACGAGTTTAAGGAATAGTCTGATTTCCACTTCTAGATGAACAGTGGAGTGTCACCAACCCTCCAGAGACCCTGCTCGATCACCTTGCTTTTGATGTGTGCTGACGGAATGAAGATGAGTAGAGCTCTTGGTCCAATTTGAGTGATACAAAGCTTTTGACCCTTTCCCCACAAAAAAGTTTAGGACGGAGTCTACTCGGGCCATTGAAGGCATATCTATGTAGAATAAGCCAACAACAAAGTCAGAATGTATTTGAGCAACTCTTTCGAAAACAGCATTTGGCACTTTGACCTGCGCGCGTCCCTCTGGCGAAAACCTTTAGGGGCAACTCTTTTTAAAAGGCGAGAACCCGAGGATAAATGTTTAGACCAAGATGAATTAGCGGTGGGAACAACGGTAGTAGGTGATGATTTTTTGGAATAAAGTGATTGGTTCCAGGTAGTGATTTTTTGGAACAACGTTAGTAATCTCGACGGGAGGTGTAATGGGTCCCGAGCTTTGAATCACATACGATTCAACAGGTCCAACAGTCGGAATAGTGAATCCGGATTGGAGCAGCAACGACGGTGACTTGTAGGTGGCTGGGAGAGGCGGAGAAGAATTACAAGCGAGAAGAGCTGATGCAGAATCGGTAGATTGATTTTTTTTGGGGGCTAGAGTTTCTGGATCTGGAGGCGGAAGAGGCGGAGGGGGCAGAGGGGCAGAGGTGGGTCGGGTATCTTGGTGCTAGTGTTCCGGCGGGAGAGCGGTGATACACACTCTCTCTCTCTCTCTCTCTAGTTTTCTTCGTTCGTCAAACGAACTGTTTTTCATTCTACAACTTTTTTATTCATGCCATGCACGAAGTTACATTATTATTGAGAAATGAGAATATTAATACTATTAGACCAATATCGGTGCATACACGCGAATGCGTTTATACATATATTATTATAGATTTATATTATTTTTATAAAAATTTATTCTAAGGATTTTTTATTTTTTTAAAATTAGTTTATTTGTTATAAGTTTAGCAAAATATGTTTAGAGGAATTGAAATATACATAGATGACTTGAATAAAGAGAATCATCTCCTTTCAGTCGAGTCATTTCGAGCAACGCCTTTTTGCATATTCTCTTCTCCCAACAGATTTTTCTCTCAGTGCAAGCTTTTTGCGTCTTTCTTCACCTAATAAATTGATTACTTCACCTTAATTATCGAGAGGTAAAACAACCGTCATAAAGATTTTTGGAAAAAGAAGATTGACCAAATAACCAAGATTACTGATCAGAGACGAGTAACATAAGAAGATATAGAACTAAATATTTGATATTTATCGCTGGAAAAAAAATTATACTCGTTAGAGACCCTAAGAAGAACAAAATGAAAATAAAAACGTCTACAGGGGAGTTCTACAGTTTTATAGACCCGTGTTATACGCACACTCTTATTAAATTTATAATATGTTATTATATAGCAACTTAATATTTTAGTGATTTTCATAAATGATACTTATTAAGCGATTTTTAACATCAATGAAAATTTTATATATATATATACATATATATATATATATATATATTCACCCATAAGTTAGACTATCCACATGAATAACACGTGAATGAAACTAATATCCAAAACCAAAAATATTTGTAGAAAATTAAAGAAGAATATATAAGAATTATAGTTCTTATTGTGTGGAAAAAAAACTTTTTCAGAAATATATATATTTATATTACATATTACATTTATTTATTTATTTATTAGAGAAGACAATTACAGTAGATGATGAAATTATTGGACGTAGTATTCTTAAAGATTTTGTGTTATGCATAATTTTAGTGATTTCTCTGGTCCTTACGTATGTTTAAACGTTAACTAAACATGGATAAAAAAATGCATGAAAGCTAAATTTTTCCCTAAATCGAGCATCTTCATTTTTAGGTGACACGAAAATAAATTTAATGACAGAAATTCTTACAGATTCATCTTCGCACATATTGAATTAACTATTTGCCGCTTTCATTGTCGATTACCATCAAAAAAGAAAGAAGTTTGATTTTTACAAAGAAAAATATATTGTTAATACAAATAATCGAAACAAATATATATTCATGATACTTACAATTATATTTTGATTAACTTACCCTTAAACACTTAATTATATATAATTAAACTAGAGCTACAAAAAAATAGAGTTTCAAAGATTTGTTTCATAAATAGAGCGGATACTTGTCTACTTTATGTGTGATGAGGTGACACTCTCAAGAGAGTTAGCAACAAATTATATAAATTATTTTTATTAAAAAATTTATTATAAAAACTAAAATGTGTGATAAGATAATAGAGTTTTTATTATAAAATTATATATAGTGATCACTAAATTTGTGAAATCTTAGCTTTATTAACTCAAAAGTGGTGGTTTTAAAAGTGTAAACAGAAAATAGCTAAGAAATAGGAACAAACTCAATAACATGACTCCACTACTCAAATTAAAGATTATGATATCTTTGATTTCACGAGCAAAAAATTTACTTATTAAACTAATGACTAAAGACTAATTCAAAACACCAATATATCCTCCCTTAAGTTGAATCCATCTACATTTAGCTTATCTGAAAAACATGAACAACTCCAAACACAACACGTAACTTTTCAAACTCTTCCAGTTTCAACGGCTTTGTAAAGATATCTGCAATTTGAATCTATATTGAACAATTGTCCAACTTAACAATTTCATCATTCATTGGTTTTTCGAGATAATGAAATTTTACCTCAATGTGCTTACACTTTCCATGAAAAACTCGATTCTTTGACAATTGAATGGTACAACTGTTGTCATAATTGTAGATTTTTCTTCAACTCCAATCTTTTCTAACACTCTTATGAACCAAACGCATTGACAAGTACATAATATGCATCTATGTATTCTATGTATTCGACCTCGATAGTGAAAAGTGCAACAACCGACTATTTTTTGATGTCAAAAAATTGCTCATGAGGCCATTAAGAATATAAAACCCAATGTGCTCCTCCGATCATCAAAATCACTGACATAGATATTGTATGTGAATGCCGTAATTTTTAGACAGTTTCTTTTCCTCATCTGTAAAAAATTCGAAACTCCGTCATACCTTTTAATTACCTTAGGATTCTTTTTTTGTTTGTCAATGTGACGTATTTGGATTAACCATGAATCTACTTATCAAGTAAACTCCATACATCACGTCAAGTCTGGTCGTTGTTAGATACATTAGTCTTCCAACCAACCTCTTGAACACAGGTTCATCAACCTTTTCACCACTTTCATCATTATGTAATTTTGTTCGTGGGGTTCTTCAAAGCATTTCTCCCTGATGCACTATTTAATCCACAAATCTTACAAATGCAAGGATATCAAAGTTGAAAAGCTTGAAGGTGAGATGATGTTCGCCACACAAGGTTGTAGAATTTCCTTGTGATAAGAATTATAATCTCAACCAATGTGAATTCACACAAAGAAAGAGTTGATAGTTTTTTTTCTAAGAGAGGAATCCACCAACTACGAGAAAAAAAAGACAATGCACAATGTTTCAAAGGTTTGAGAATAAACTCGATATATCTTTTAATTTCAAAGAAGGGTGAAGAATACAAAGAAAAATAATTTGAGCTTTATAGGCTCGACCTCTAAAAAACTCTAACACTAAAGTAAACTGAAATGAAAAAAATATGCAAAAATTAAATGAAAAATATCAAAGGATTGACCTTGAAAGAAACTTGCCATTAGAGTCTTAAATGCTTGGCCCAAATGGGAAGATTCATATACCTCTTGTATCTTGATAGTTTTGGCATGTAAAAGTGATACTTTGGGACAATTTCAATGGTTTTCAAGCTTCTCAAGTCACTGGTATTCATCAAGTCAAAAAAATAGAGTTGTTGGAAAATTAAATGTAGAATCAACTCCTAATAAAGCAAGTGAGGTTTTGGGTTGAACCAATTGGTCCAAGGATGATTTAGGCAAGTGTTGATGTCTTCAAGAGCCTCTAAATGAGTTATAATTTTTCCTGCCACCATAAAAAATGATTGAGAGGTGCCAAACTTGGAAGGTTCTAAATAAAACAAGTGTAGGATCACCGATTTGTGAAATTGATAACTTCCAACTCATAAATTTTTTGGTCTCAAACCAATTATCTCTGAAGCTTTGATGGTTCAAGAATATGGAGGAAATTATTTCATAAATTAACTCCTTCTGATTTGATCGGAAGCCTCTATAGAATTGGCGCATGTCCAAATCAGATGTCTTCTGAATCAGCTTATTTAGAAAATTAATATCTCTCTTTTCGAACAGATTTGGAGGTGATTTCACTTTTTAGTGAAGCTTTGATGAGTAAAATTTCTAGAAAAATTGATTTTGTTCATTATCTTTTCCTGGCTCATCTCATATCCTCCTTTCAATGTGCACATGTCCCTACTGACTCCTAACGACTTGTAATGAAAAAATTGATGGAGCTCTCTTCAGTTACCGGTGTGATGGCCTCATTATAGCCTCTCCGTTGACTGAATTTTGTCCTCAAAATTGTAGGGTCTGCATAGAGAGAAGTAAATTTATATTTTTTTAATTGATTGAGGGTTTATATCCTTATTCGTCTTGAAATTTTTATTTTACATCTGGTGGTTTCTCCTTGATTAACATGGATTTAATAACTCCACTCCATGGCTTATTATGGCTTGGATTGGGCTTCACAATATCTAATTCTCCATGGTCTTTCATGCGATCTAAGATTGTATGTGTGCTTTGTGGTGGTTCTCGGGTCTTAGTTTCATGATGGATTCTTGAAAAGTTCTTGAAACATTTTATAAAAGAAAAGTGCATTATAAAGTCTTGGCATTATAGAGTTAGGTGATACATGATCTTTTTCATTCTCGGGTGTCGCTTTCGGAAAAAGCAATGGATTCTCTTCTTGTTCTTTCTTCAATGTTTCTGGCTTGGTATCTTATAGATCTAGACATATGGTTTTAGGATCCTCTTTTGCCTCATGAGATGCTGGCTGGTTTAGTTCTCCCTCTTTTACTTGTGGTGCAGGATTTTGACTAATATCTTCTCTTTGTTCCATGCTCTCCTTTTAGCACATGAAATAGTTTCAACCTTTTGGGCACTAGTCAAAACAGTCATGGAATCGCAAGAAACATAGTTAGAGACTTTTATTTGGTCCTTTGAAATTTCAGTAAGGGAGAAAATTTTTTCCTTCTCAGTCACTTGTGGTTCACTGCAAGAGGCTGAATTTATCCTTTTCTTGGCATCTAACAACTCTTTATCTCCCATGGATTTAATAAGGTTGATAAGATCAATAAAACAATTATCCATTTTGATGAAAGAATCACTTACATTGATTGGTGTTGGGGATAACATTTCCAGTTTCTCGTAGCTCACAAATCAAATTTAATAATATTTACTCTATTTTAGTTGAAGCTTTCTTTATTGGGCAGTCTTTAGCTATGTGTCCTGGTCTCTTGCATTTGTAACATGTCACCTCTTTGATTTGTTGAGAAACGAAAGATTGACAATGGTCTACTGCTTCTTGGACTTTTGTTGGTTACGCAGGTTTAAGTGTTATGCACTCTCGGTTTGCTCTTTTCTTGAAGTAAACAATTTGGGTATTTTATGGCATGATATCAGGTGCATATTTGTCCCTCATTATTCACTTTAATTTACCCCATGTATTGTGTTGAGATACAACGCAAGTCTTACATCGAGGAATATTAAAAGGAGAAATCTAATATATAAGTAATTTCCAAATCTACTTAGTATGAGACCTTTTGGGAAGGAGCTGATGTGTCAGTATTTTAGTAGATTTTACTATGGTTTTTACACGAGATTTATGGTTTTTAGTATGTATTCGAATTGTTTTGGCGCAGATTTGTGTTCTTTGTTATTTTTACAGGAATCGAGTTTGAATGTGCGAAAAGAATCCGTTTTGGATGAATTTCAAGTGTCGAAGGAAGTGTTCGTGAAAAGCTGGAAAATACCCAGAAAATTGGACAAGAATCGACCAATCCATGTATGTGGATCGACCAATCCCTGTCATGAATTGCGGACCGATTTTACGAAGAACCAGACCGAACTTATTTCGAACCAGATTGCTATCAAAAGACCTAGACTCGTGTTTCCTGTTTCATTATGCACTTTTCTGAGTTTTAGAGAGCTTAGAGAGATTTGTAACCTAGGGAGAAGAAGCATCTTAGTACTTCGATTCGAGAAGTTTTCTGAAACCTTTTTACTCTTGTTTCTGCTTAATACAATCATGTCTCTCATGAATTTAATCTGTGTTTTTGCAATTACCATGAGTGAGTAGTCCGCTCGTTGGGTTTAGGGTTCTCACATAAGGATTCATGAGTTTTTGATATAGAATCGCATGATTAGGGATTTAATCTAATGGATCTTCATCTATGATTGATCGTAATACATGAAACTGAACTGATCACTTAGCTTATGTTCTTAGGTAATTTAACGCCTGAAAAGTGTTTGTTTAAATGCCTGAAAGAATTTTAGATGAGTAATTCTTCTTAAGCCAATGGAAGTTGATGTTTAAGTGAATTGTGAACATATCGAACATGTTAGTAATGCATGATTAGAAATCGAGGGTCAACGGAAGTTAGTCTCGAGATCTCTGATACATAAGGCGCTGATACTACGGAAGTAGATTAGTTCTAAATTAGAATTTGAGTTCAAGACGGTGCATAACTTGTTCCCTAGTCTATAATTTGAATCAACAATGAATCGTTTCTTTGCGTATACTCGATGCCCAACACTTCTTCGATTGATTTACAACCCTTTCGTTGCTGCCTACGTTCTTTGTTCTTTAGATTTTGATATTTGCATCATCTCAAAAGACATTTTTTTAGCCATAGCCCGCTGTGTGATCTGATATTTCTTCGTGCTACTTTTGGTCTATGTGGATTCGATCCCGAACCACTATAACTTACATCTGTGCGCTTACAGTGTTATCTCGGGCGAAAACCTGAGCTATCAAGTTTTTTGGCGTCATTGTCGGGGACCAATAAGGAGTCTTAGAACCTAGGATTATTGTGTGCCTAAGGCATTTTTCTTTATTTTATTTAATCTCTTTCTTTTCTTCTTTGTTTTTGTGCTTTCAGGTCCATGAACATGCCTCATACTAGAAGCCAAGGGATCGAAAATCTTGCTGAATTTGAACCTGAACCTTTGCGTCTAGAGAGACAGAAGAGGAAAGATAAGTTGCTGGAGGTTATTGAGAATTTGAGTTTGCTCAAATCATGGGTGACAACTTGGGAGAACCCATTCAAGTTCATCAAAATCCTCTCTTTCCTTGAGCTCTTCCAGGAGCTAACCTACCTGCTGGAGGTGGTACTAATGCTGGTGCCCAACAAGGTGGCCAGCAGAATGTTGCAGCTGAGGGGCAACAAGGCGCAAATCAACCTCGACAGAGGATGACTCTGGCGAAATATGACACTCCGGAGGCCTTCTATGTGAATCATGCTGGGATTCGTCCGCCTCCCATTGAGAGAAAGGACTTTGAGATCAAGACATGTCTCATTAACTTAATGCAGCAGAATTAGTTTCATAGGTTGCGATCATAGAACCCAATGCACCATCTGGATAAGTTTGAAGCCATCTGCAATACTATCCAACAAAACGGAGTGCATGCTGAAGCTCTGAAATGTAGGTTGTTCACTTTCTCTCTGAACGACAAAGATACAAGATTGTACAATAGCTTAGAGCCTGATTCTCTGAGGATATGGGACGAGATCAAGGTTGCTTTCCTTGGTCATTTCTTCACAAAATCAAGGTCTATGTCTCTGCGGAATAAGATTGCAGGATTTCACAAATTGGGTGCTGAGAGCTTTCATGCAGCTTGGGAAAGATTCAGAGAGTACCTCAATGATTGTCCTCATCGTGGGCTCTCAGATAGGAATCTCCTTAACATTTTCTATAATGGTGTTAAGGAGAAGTATCAGAATGTTATGGACACCGCGAGCAATGGTGATTTCTTGACCAAGACTGTGGAGGAAGCTTACATGCTGGTGAATAACATGGCGAATAGTCAAGCTAATTGCAGATCAGACTATGATCGATGTAGAGGAGTTGTGTCATCAGATGCGAAGAGAATTGATTATTGCAGTCAAAGCTCGATGAGTTAATGAGGAGAGATCAGCAGGGAGTGAACTTTGTTGGAGAGCAGAACGATACACCTATTCTTAAAGAGCAGAAGATGGGACATATGTACCAGGAATTCGTGTCTGAGGAGCTGAATGGTGGACAAGCATATGTGAATTACATTGGTGGACAAGGGAACTTTGGTAATAGAGGTTTCAACCAACAGAATCAGTTCCAGAACAAGCCATACAATCAGAATCAGAGTGTCTTCAACTCTGTACTTCAGAACAAGAATCAGAATAGTGGCTTCGGGAACAGTGGCTATCAGCAAAAGCAGTTTGGTTCAAGAGGATTCAAGAACAACTATCAGTCGGGGTATCAGAATCAGAACCAAGGACAGTCTTCTGCGTCTTCTGAAGATAGCGATCTGAAACAAATGCTCTACCAAGTGCTGGAGAATCAGACGAAGTCTGCTGCGGAGATCAATCAGAACGTCGATAGCATGTACAATGACCTCAATGGGAAGTTTGAGGCTATGAGTGTTTGAATGAAGATGTTGGAAACACATGTTTCTCAGACTTACGCGAGCAACATAACTCCTCCAGGTGTCATTCCAGCCAAACCGTAGAAGAATCCGAAGGAGTACTGCAATACACACAGTTCGAAGCGAAAAAACGATTGAAAAATTTTTTGGGACAGAGATCGGTCGATCCCTGCCTCTAGATCGACCGAGCCATGTCTTAGAAGCCCATGGAAAGTTGCGAGATTTGGCGATTGATCGATCATCTGAAGCGATCGATCGATCACGAAAAAAGACAAGGATCGATCGATCCCTGCCCCTGGATCGATCGATCCCTGTCCTGACGGAAAGGTATCNGATTTTCTCGATGAAACGAAGGCACAAGAGGTTGAGGATGAGTAAGTACCACCCCCGCCTTACATACCCAAGCCTTCGTATCCTTACAGACCCCGCCAAAAGATCAAGGAACGCGAGTATGAGAAACTTAGGAATCTCGTTGGTGAATTACATGTTCGATTGCCTTTCGTAGAGCCACTCAAGATGGTACCATCTCTTAAGAGGTACATCAAGGAGATTTTCTCAGATCGCATGACCTTAGAACAAGGTGGATTAGTTCTTATTGTGGAGTGTAAACGCAGTTCTTCAGAATATCACATCAGAGAAACGTGTGTGCGTGCGTGCGTGCGCGTGTGTGTGTATGTCTGTGTGTGTGTGTGCGCGCGCGTGTGTGTTTGGGTGCGTGTGTGTGTCTGTGCGTGTGCGCGTGTGTGTATGCGCGTGTGCGTCTGTGCGTGTGCGTGTGTGTGCGTGCGTGTGTGTGTGTGTGTGTCTGTGTGTCTATGTGTGCGCGCGTGTGTGTGTGCGTGCATGTGTGAGTGGGTGTGTGTGTGTATGCGTGCGCGTGTGTGTGCGTGTGTGTGTGTGTCTGTGTCTGTGTATGTGTTTGTGTTTGTGTGAGTGTGCGTGCGCGCGTGTATATGCGTGTGTGTGCGTGTGTGTGCGTGCGTGTGCGTGTGTGTGTGCGCGCGTGTGTGTATGTGTGTGTGTCTGTGTCTGTGTGTCTGTGTTTGTGTGTGTGCGCGCGCGCGTGTGCGCGCGTGTGTGCGTGCGTGTGCGCGTGGGTGCGTGCGTGCGTGCCTGCTTACATGCGTGCGTGTCTTTGTGTGTATGTGCGTGTGTGTATGCGTGCGCGCGTGCGTGCGTGTGCATGTGTATAAAGATATATTATAAAAAACATATCATATATGATATAAAGAACATAATTTGAGAAATTATAATATAGTTCTACTTAATAAACTTAAAATACAATATTATAATTCATTCGAGTATATTTTTGTTAAAAGTTTTTTTTTTTTTTTATCTTTTATTGATGATTTGATTTTTTGTGTTATTTTCGTAGAGCTTTATGATATAATTTGTATCAAACATTTATTTCTATTATGCATGTTATATATAAAATTCAAAATTAATACTCAAACCATAATACTAATATATAAAACTCAAAATATTTGCAAATTTTTTATGTTATAAAGGAAACGAAGTCTCATGGAAATCTTAATTATAATCATCATTGCCTTAAGCTACAAAAAACAAGAATGAAAAGCAAACAAAATTGAAAACGTAAACAAACTAGAAGTTTTTAAAAAAGGAACCAGTACTGAAGTGGATTTAGGGTTTAGTGTGTGAGCTCACGTGGAGAACTGGTGAGCTAGAAAACTTCATGTTGTGGTTGAGGAGTTGCCTTAGCAACTCGACCACTCGAAAGAGGATTGAAGGTACTCAGCCTCCTTGGGAAGGTGGGAGCGACACACTGAATGAACCAACTCCAACGGAGCAGGATAGAAGGATTTGCTCCTAGACTTGTCTTATCTTACCTTCCAACTAAGGGAAGTCGCATCCATTTTCAACTGTTGTAGTGCCCACCGATTAGGTAGTAACGTTGATGCTTACGGAGAAGCAACATGAACCCTTCTTCTGATGATGATCCTCGTGCGACCAGCTTCTTGCCTCTGGTCACATCACATCTCTTGTAGCTCCACGAGCCGGGGAGCAAGTAGACATCGTTCTTGTATTTCTTCTTGTTGTTTTTGTTGTACTTGACAACAAGAACATCATTAACATAGAAGGGCACATGCTCTGGGACTCATTCTTGGTAATAAGATCCGCATTTCCACATGGTGATCTCAATATTTCCTCTTTGCAACCTTCGGGCGGCCGTGTGGTTGTGGTGGAGGTTGTTGTTGCTTTTGAAACCATTATCAACCGCATGGTGTGAATAGGATGTGTGGTTGCTGTGTGTAGAACTAATGCCGCTTGAGTGGTTTGATTGGGTCATGTGATTGTTGTGTGTAAAACCAATTTTTCTTGAGTGGTTTGATGGAGCCGTGCGGTTGTAGTGGCTCTTGTGTGTAGAGCCAGTGCCGCTTTAGCCAGAGCTACTTCCCCAACCGCAGTTTGTATCAGTTCCGTTCGAGCTCCATCCTCAACCCCATCTCGAACCACCACCCGAGTTAGAAATTGAATCACCTGAACACGAGCTAGAAGAACCGCGTGAACCAGAGTTTTCTGAGCCCCATCCCAACCCTAGTTCAGACCAAAACCGAACGGGCCAGAGTCCCAACTCCAGCTCCATGCGTTAGCACTCCCGGAGAATATGCATGTACTGATCACGAGGACTAAGAGTAATTGTGTGCACCAGATAAATCCATCGCTTCTTCGTCTTCTTTAATTATTTAATTGCTTTGTTTTTTTTTGGTGAGATCTTTTGAGTTTAGAGGCTCTCTTTTTATAGCATCTTGGAGAATTGGTTGCCAAATTGGATAAAGAAATATGAATTTTTTTATTATATATTGGTCTCTAATTTATTTGTTATACCACAATATCGTATTACATTCATCTCTCCATTTTTATTTTGCAAATTTAGATATTAAATAAGTGGATAAATCTTAACTTTTTTTTATTGCTACATGTTGGTTTGTGTCGTGCACGAGCAATGTTATGAGAACTCTATGAGATTGTTATATGGTTGCCTTTAGAGTTTCCCATTACAATTATAGTATGTAGTCTTTTAATCATGATTCGTCATGCTTGTTATACATAGATTGGTCCACTTTGACTTTTTCAAACGTCAGCCATAAGAGGTGATTATAAAGGCATTGATTGGTGTATTATAAAGTGTATAAGAAACATGAATGGAACAAGAGGGGATTTGTCACTCCTATAATGCGAGAGAGATCTTTAGGCCTTTCGGAGATTTGATACTAAGAAATGCATGGTCTTGCTCAAACGAGGTGAATGTTAATCATTTGTTTAATCAGTATAGAGTTCAACAAACACGAAATGGCTATATAAGGATGACCTATTTCTTGGCTTATGGTTAAATCGAGATATATGGATAAATGAATTATAGGAATAGGTGATTCTAGTACAAGTGGGAGATTGTTGGGAATGTCTTGAAGTCATTTGTACTTTACTCTAAATAAAGTTGTAGTGCCGAGGTTCAAAAAATCACATAATATTAGGTGGTTATAATGTTTTGCTAGAGAATGCGTATGATCTATGGATTATGAATATATTGTTAATATTATATGATTCTACTAGATCACACATTTAAGCA
Organism: Anastatica hierochuntica; assembly: GCA_900406275.1. Lineage (NCBI taxonomy): Eukaryota > Viridiplantae > Streptophyta > Magnoliopsida > Brassicales > Brassicaceae > Anastatica > Anastatica hierochuntica. The sequence continues at coordinate 30,997 of OVAN01002864.1, forward strand.
AATCAGATCAAAATATATTTGGGGTTCGAATATGTTATTTTTATGATAAATGAAATAATAATATAATATACCTAAATATGTGGTGTATATATATATATATATAAATGATAGATTCCAAATCAGATTTGGGTCGATGATTGATGGATAATGTGTAATAATCTAATTAAGTGGGCTTGGCTCAACAACATATGTATCTGGCGACAAAAACCAAATCAAGTTTGGAATACATAAATTAGGGCTGGGCACTAATACCCGTTACCCGTCTTCGACCCGCGACCCGTCTCGTATCCGGCTCGAAAAAATGGGTATCCGCGGCTTTCAGGTCAGATAAAGGGTATCATATTTCTATTACCCGCGGGTAAGGGTCGGATATCGGGTATCATATATTTTTTAACTACCCGTCTTCGTACCCGACCCGTTAATACCCGTTTTTAA
>OVAN01002865.1:0-31429 GCA_900406275.1 Anastatica hierochuntica
AAAAGACTACGATTTGGTTTAACGGCAAGCAAGGGTTTACTGTTTAGAGAGAAAAGCTTCTTTCTGCTGAATCTGAGCTATGATAAGATTTTTTATTTTCTTGGATTTTTTTTTGCGTTGATATATATATCTTTTAATATATGATAAAATATCGTTTACATTAATCCTTGCTCAGCAGTAACTTTTGTACATAACGCAACTCCTTATTCACTTTAGGTCATTAAACTCGTGTCATGTTGTTTGATATTGATTCCAACATTTTCAACCCCATGATGAAGAGCGTATATGATTCCGCCAACACCATCTTTTGAGATTTTCATTTTTCACTTTATGAGATTATTATATCATTTTTCACCAACACCATCTTTTGATATATATCACCTCGGATTATTACTACGTAGCTTTCTTTTCATTGCTTGGCATTGTTAACCATGTTTTCTTAGGTTAAAATATCAAGAATTTTTTTTTTGTTGAAAAAATATCAAGATTATTGCATCTTGAGAATATGATGATACATAGGATTTGTGTATGCCTGAAGAAAATTTTTATTAGTCTGGATAGTTCTTTTGTGAAACTCCGGTTTATGCAGAAGTACCCGAATAATATTCTAAATGAGTACCCGAATTGATCTGAAAATTTGGAAATATCCGAAAAACCCAAAATATTCGAAAAATCCGAAATACTAGAAATAACCGGAAACGTCCGAAAAACAAAAAATACTAGAGAAATCCGGACACCGGACTCAAAATTATCCAAACTCGCACCTATCTAATCTAAATCTAAATCAAAACGCACAAATACCTAAACGGGTATTGTAGGATTAGAGTTTGGAACCCGAACTCGGACTAAACATGGCCGGTCAGGACCGGATTAACTAGGGGGAGAGCATTGCACCTGCCCTAGGACCCATGATCAAATGGGGTCCACCAATTTTTTTAAAAACAATTTTTTTCATCACAAGGGTCCATCATATTATTTTATAAACTGATTTGTAGAGCTTAATATGCTGAAAGTGGGCCCAGAGTACAAAATAGAGCTGGGCATATTACCCGAACCCGAAGAACCGATTCGAAAGAACCGAAAATTCGAAACCGAAATCGAACCGAAATTTGATAAATACCCGAATGAATATCAATTTTTGAGATCCAAAAGAACCAAAACCGAACCGAACCGAAATTTTTCGGATACCTGAAAATACCCGAAATATAACTTAGTACCCTAAAATATTTCAGATATTTTTGAGATCTTTTAGATCGGATAACTAAATATACCCGAAATATACAAAAATACCCAAAAATTAATACCCGAAGATATCCAAAAGGACCCGATAGTACGCGAAAAACTCATAAATACCCAAAATACATGAAAATACCCTAGAAAAATTAAAATTTTGTCAAAATACAAAAAATATTTAAAAATAACCAAAAATAACTGAAATTACCCGAACTCGATTTGGAACCGAAAAAATTTCGGTTCTTTTACGGTTCCAATTTCAAGAACCGGAACCGACCCGAACCTGACAAGAACCAAACCGAACCGAACCGAAATTTTTTCGGTTCCTAAATGGATACCAAAATTTAGGAACCGAAAGAACTGACTGACCCGAAAAAACCTAACGCCCACCCTTAGTACAAAATAAACATATTTTTGCTGTCTAATTTGATCAAAATGGGCCCTTAATAGAAAATAAACTATGTTTATGTACAAAATAAACATGTTTTGGGCAAATAATTAAATTACTCCGATGAGAGATAAACTGACAAAAAAGAATGCATGATGATATTTTCCCAAATCTTTCATTCATTCATCTATGATTATCATCGCAAATCCAATCCGGAGATTCCACATTTACGTAGCCAATATCAAACAGATATTTTCAAACATTCCGTGCTAAATCAGTATAAAATGCAAGAACATAAATTATGTTTTCAAACAATTGAATCCTAAAACTTATAAATAGCAACCATAAGTAATCAGTATCGAAGAATCAGAGGAAGCTTATAAAAATGAAAATACCATGGGCAAAGTCAAAGATATGGATCGAAGTATTTTTTGGTTGAAACAAAGACAATCTAACTCAACATACTGCTACAGTCCCAAAAAACAAAAACACAAGTACTGATTTGTTTGCAAACACACGAAAATTTAAAAACCGCTTTGATAAATATCAGCGAAGAGATCGATTTGATGCCTGATGCTCTCATGCATGAACCATAGGAAATTGTAGACACTCGATAAAAGAGCGAGCGCGGATAATCCATCTTTAACTGAATAAGTTAGAATCTATTTGCTCCACTTTTGGGAAAGTTTGTCTGAGCACAGTGACGTAATCGGAAGTTTTGGCCTGCGAAGAGATAAGACAACACGAAACGATATACTTTGATCAATAGCTTGATCCAAAAAATGAAATGAAACTTACAAACTATGTTAGTGATAAACCAAGATATGAGATCCTACAATAATACGTGTGACAAGAAATTGATGATAATTAACCGAAAGACTTTGATCATGGTTAAACTTACACAAGGGTTGTTTTCTAGGTAGATAGTGGTAAGCTTCTCTTTAGAGCCTACAACAGCTTCTGTGATTGCTTCAAGTGATTCTATCTGATTGTCATTAAGCCATAAATCTTCCAACCTATAGTTTAAAGTAAACTCAGGACGGAAAAAAAAATCACCAATAGACAAAAGTCCGTACGAAAGCAAGGGGAAGATGTAAGTACTTTGTGAGGTTCTGAATGTCGTTAACTGATGTGAGCTTGTTGTTTGACACGTCCAAAACCCGTAGGTTAACCAATGTACTCAAGCCTTCCATTTTTGAGATACCGTTATGGCTTAAATATAACTCTTCAAGAGCAACACAGTCCTGGCCACATTTTTTTATGTATCAGAACAATAACATTCTGAAATAAAGACCGAGGCAATTTGCAGAAAGTTAAATAATGCAGACCTCGAATCCTTTCATGGAAGTCAATCGATTGCTCTGCAAGCTTATCTTTTTTATGCATTTGAGTCCACACAAGTCGACAACTTTAATACGGTTTCTTCCAAGCCATAGTTCTTCCAATTTTGTTAAGTTTTCCATATTTTCCATCACCTGAAACCAATATCAATGCTTTCGTATTCATTTCTGACTGCAGTATAACCCGAGTAGAAAAAAATCGGTACAAACCCGTAATCTATTAGACCCCAATTCAAGAATCTGCAAGTCGTGTAAATGTTCGATCTCGACAATCTTGTTAACTTCATTTTTAGACACATAGAGTTCTTTCAATGTGCTTGACGCCTTGGATAATCCTTGCAACGAAGTGATTTCGTTGAAAGAAACGTCGAAAACCAAAAGCTTTGAGAAAATGCTGATGTCTGGTACTTTTGAAAGCTTGTTATCTCTGAGAATTAGCTCCTGCATACAATAAGAGTGTTGATTCTCACCATGATGATCAAGAAACTCAGAGATCTATGATTATTTCAAGCTACTCACAGATCACAAAAGCAAATTCAATTCTACAGAGACGAGAGAGAGCAACAAAAAAGTAGAGAGGATTGAATCACCTCGAGATCGGACAAGGCGGACCAACGAGACAACGGCTCGACGGCGGAATCATCAATTAGATTTTGCCGGAGAGAAAATTTCTTGAGCTTAGAGAGGTGAGCGATCCTCGAGTCCAATCCCGATAAACGATTAGCCGTAAGGTCGAGCTCAGTCAGGGTCGGTGGTAACTCGATCTCATCGAGACTGTGGAGCTGATAGCTACTTAGATCGAGAATATTATCGGAATCACCGATCTCCACCGCTTGTTGATCGTTCGCCGGCGGTGAGCCGTCGCTACTGTTCATGGCTTTTGGTTCTTCCAGCTCCAGATGACGAGGAGGAAGCTGGTCTCTAAAGCGAGTTTCTCTTGCACTCAAAACGTCGTCGTGATGTTAAATTGGGCCTGAAGCCCATAGACCCTAGCGAATAGGCCCACGTAGGGCTTGGAAAATAAACCGAACCGAAATATCGAACCGTTATAAAAATATTCGAGCGGATCCGTGGTATTTCAGGTTTCGAGAGTTATTCAAATCAGATCAGAATCCGAACGGGTAGTCCGATAAATATCTGAAATCTTTCGAACCGAATTCAAATCCGAAAATCCAGAGAAAACCCAAAAAACCTCGAAAAAATCCGCAAGAACCCAAAACTGTTTCGAATATATTTGAGTTTCTGTTATACAAGTCCGATCCAAACCCGAATATATGTGAACTAAACGCAATAAAATTATAAAAATACGCAAACGCGGCTTAATGTAATGCCCCGAAAATCTGAAATCCGAACAAATCTAAATCGAACCCGATCCGAAACCCGAACACCCACCTCTACCCACGAGTTGACAAGTTTTATAAAAACGAATCTGCGAATGTGAAGATTAACCCAAGTCGACGACGACGACGATGAACGGAGACATGGAGAAGATGGTGGCTGTAGGCGTCGTGTGGGGCGCTACAAACGCTCTGATCCGCCGTGGCGCACTCGCCTGGGATAAAAGATCTTCGAAAACAGAGTCTCCTCCTCAGATCCCGTCGAATCTCCGCCGGAAAATCCTAGCATCTCTCCGCGATTGGATAAATCTCCTCCTCTTCTGGCAATACTCACTCCCTTTCCTGATCAATTTATCAGCCTCCGCCACGTTCTTCGCCCTCTTAAGCAATGCGCCGATCTCGCTCGCAGTTCCGGTAACAAACGCGACAACCTTCGCCGCAACCGCCGTTTTCGGGATCCTTTTAGGGGAAGAAACTCAAATCGGACTTGCTTTGGCAGGTACTAGTTTCATTGTATTTGGAATTTGGCTATGCGTTAGCAGTTAACATTACAAATCCAATTTTGTAAAATGACTATCGAATTTGCTTTGAGGATTTGATTCATTCTTGTTTCTAGTAACAGAGATAGTAAATAAATGCTTAAGGAAACTTGGAAACTTAGAAGCTAGAGAATTGTAATTGCAACATAAACTAGAGAGAAACTCGATTGAGGCAAACATCCGTTTCGAATATCGCAATTACAAAAATGCCTGTCTAACGAATGTGACCTTTTGCTGGTACATTGACGATACGAAGATGAGATGATTTGGTAGTGATGAATACTCAGCATCTAGCAGTCCTAAAAGGTGACTGAGTTGTTTGTAGTTACTAGTAAAGATCAGTTTTATAGACTGTGATCATAGCATTGAAGTAAAGATCAATTTAAGATCATGCTTAAGGAAACTTGAAGCTAGAGAATTGTAATTGTTGCGAACAAGTAAGGCGAAATAAACGAAGGCAACATAAACTACGGAGAAACTCGATTGAGGCAAACACCCGTTTATAATTTCTTTATTGTTTATGCAAATGCCCGGTCCATCCATCTTACGAATGTGACCTTTTACCGGTACTTTGAGATCTAATTCGCTGTTTAGAATAACAATTTTGCACCATATGCTAGAGAATCTCACTGTCTTAAAGGTGACAGAGTTCTTTGTAGTTACTAGTAAACATACTACGACTGATCGATCAAAGCTCGATAGAAGATTCTAGAAACTACTTTTTTTGGTGGTTGCTTAGTTTAGATGAAGAATTGATGAAGGAGTATCATAAAGGCAGGGTTATAAACGAGACTGTGTTATTTAACTATGTCAAAAACATGAAAGATGGTAATTTCTTACAACACTTATCACATTTGAGAATCTAATGCATTAGACAAAATTTAGAAAAAAGTGAAAAAATGGGATTGTAGTCCACTTATGGTGGCATATACAAAATATAAAACTGAAATATTACGAAAAATTTTAATATGAAGGTGTTACGGCATAAGAAAAATGGGTGAAAAAATATCAAAAATTTTAGACGATTTGAATCCATTCTCCAAGGCTGGGAACACCTTTGTAGACGGCAAAGAGAAGATAGTAACCTGGTGGAGCGACGTTTCCGTTAGGCGGTGCGACGGTTTGAACATCAAACGCGTCGCCCGCGTTGTTGACAGCGGAAACACCCAATAAGAGCAACCTCATGTTCATTGAGATACTGTGTGTTGTAAAAGGAGGAGCTAACATTGTGATCTTGAGATTCTCCTTGGTTACATCTTTTTGTTTAAGGTCGATTTTTAGTTTGAAGTTTTGTCCGAATTTGATCTGTTTTGGGTAGGAAGGGTTCACGATTTTTGGTCTCATGTTGGCTAGAGCCGGGTCGAGGTAAGGCGGGGAGAATTTCTCGACGCGAAGCTCCGTAGGGAACTCCACGTCGAATTTGTAACCGTCGTTGGTGTTGCTGCCACCGACTAGAACCTTACCATCAGGGAGAGCGATGGCAATGGAGTGGTACATACGTGGGATGGTTGAGGGAGCGAGCTCTTTGAAACGCTGATCGCGGCCAGCACGAGGCTTGTACAAGATGGGAGCAAAGGCGGGGTCTTTGCCATAGCCCCATCCTGAACATCCACGTTTAGCTCCGTTAACTAAAAGCACATCTCCATTAGGGAGGAGGACAGTGTCACTCATGACTCGTGGCGTTGGCATCGTCTCTATCTTCCATCTCGGCTTGGCGCTATTGATTCTTAGCCTGGCACAATCCTGCAATGCTGGTTCGAATTCCTTTTTACCCGCTCGGAAATATGCATCTTGTTTGGCTCCACCGCAGACGAGAACCTCAGCTGGAATGACTTTCGGGTTTTTAACGTAAAGGTGGATGGGGAGAAGTGCGGAAGAACCTGATCCCGGGTAGTTACGAGCCCCACCTGGGAGCTGAGGGAACTCCTTAACGACTTGATTCGTTTTCGGGCTTAGAAGTATAGACCGGTTGTTTGCGAAAACGAAGAGGTTACCGTCAGTGTTGAGCCATACAAAAGGGTATAGATTGTTCTCTTCAGGGTCGTCTGTTTGCTTAAGGAGCAATGAGTCATAGAGCTTCTTGTTGTCTTGTCCTTCCTCTGGGATGTATTCGTAGTTCAAGGCGTCTCGTCCTCCGATTACGATGAATTTTCCATCAGGGAGAGTGGCTTGCGTCGAGTACCATCTCTTCGCAGCTAGTGCCTGAGGGTATTCTACCCAACCGCAATTTTCACAGCTAGCTAGGTACCTCGCCGTGTTGGCTCCTCCTCCGTATCCACCAGTACTCACTAGAGTCCCGTTTATAGTCAAACCTCCCGATGAGCACCATGTATCCGTGGTAAGCTGTCACAAATGAAAATAGTTTTATCACTCTCTATCCTTTAGCCTCAAGATTGATTCAAAACATGATTTTGTTACAATTAGTAATAATGTTATCATTATGTGACCATCAAAATTCAAATTCGCATAAAACTTGTTGAAGAAAGATATAAATGATTCGGAATACATACGGCTAGGGGCTTAATGGCGCCGGTATTGACATCAACGAGGACCGAATGAGCCCAACAATCGATATTATTAGTATGGGCGTCGACGACGTGACATGGTACGCCCGGAGGAAGTTTGATCTGTGAGATTCTCCAGATGGTAGCATCATAGAACTGAACCTTGTTGATGACTGGCATTAGAATGGCATGCATTGCTGACACACCCGAGTTTTTCAAGAAGATTTCCCACTGACCAGGCCAGTTTGTCTTAGCTTCTATCGCCCCGCCTCGCTTTCGACCGCCTTTACCGGCTGCTCCAGGCTGCTTTTTAGGTAAAGGGAAGTTGGCTTCGGACACAATCGCTAGCATAAGGACAGATACTGTCCATATGACTTTTGTTGAGGCTCTCATTTTTTTTTTTTGTTGTAAGTTTTCTCCTTTTTTGGTTTTTTAAAATTTCCTTTTGATCTTCCCCTGTTTTTTTTTTGTTTTTGGTTGGGGAAACTAGAATTTTGAATCTTAGGCTTATTTTGGATTATAATGCCTTAAGAATCAATTTTTGTCTCTACGTACTTTATAGGTTATGTTACTTGAGTTTATTTATAGCAATTGCTATATTTGAATGTGTGGTAAGACGAAGTCACCCCAAAAAAACTTCTAATTTTGTGGAGATTATTTGCACTATTATTTGATAAGCGTTTTTAAGAAAATAACAATAGAAATGTTAAAAAATATTACAAAGAATGCTATTGGAAAATAGATAAAAAGTGTAAAAAAGCTAATCATAATTTAGTCATTTGCTAGTGAACAAGAAAAATATTAGTCATTTGCTAGTATCAATCCATGTTTCATTAAATTGTTTTCCAAAATAAAATAATACCTTACTATAAGCAAAAAAAATTGTTTCCATATGTAATACCACTCGGAACAACGAGACAAATACAAATATGCTGAGTAATATTTTTGTATGGTGATAAAATACTATAAACTGATCGAATGCATTTATTTACGTTCTTAATTTTTTATATTGCTTTTGAAAATAATTCTACTAATTAATTCTATCACATATTCACATACATACATACATATATATATATATATATATATATACAATAATAATTATAGAATTATTTACCTACATAGCAACAAAATTTGGATTCCTAAATTACTACATTAACTCAAACCACTATTTCATAATTTATGTGTCATGCACTAATTATTTCATTGTTTTAAAAAATATTAAGTTAAATATTTTTTTAACTCTAGTTAAATATGATATTTCTTTAACTACTAACATTTATTACTTTTCGAAAAAATATTCACAACTAAAAATTTATTTGAAAACATTGATCCTCTTTTCAAATAATCATGATTTTGGTTTTAAAAAATCAAACTTTTTAAAAACATTGTATATGATTAAAGAAAAGATTGGGTGTGTCCTATGTGTCTCTCGTGCTTTTTGAATATGACGTGAACCGTGTGGTCATGCCAATAAAAAGGATAAAAGATAGTTTGATACATACATGCACAACTATTTCATCTCATCTAAAGACTATTTCCTCAAAAAATACATTTGTTCATTGGCACAACTTGTTAATCTTTTATGAAATGGTGAGTAAATGAGGTCACGAGCATAAGGGCATCTTTATCCCTATTATCCCTAAAACCCATATGAATTTTTTAAAATATATATATATATTATTTTAAGGGTAACTTTGTGGGATATTGGGACAACCCCCATTAATTAAGTAAATGACACTTTACATTTTTTGGTTTTTTTGTGTGTGTAATTTTTCTATTTTGTCCCTAGATCCCACAAAACTTCAAACGGTTCTACAGGTTTATACGTATATCGAAACGAAATTGTAAATACACGAAAAAAACTAGATTTTTTTTTCACCTAACGTATTTTGAATTTTTCGAAACGGATATGTATTTTTCAAGTATACGGAAATTGTTGTAACGTATAATGAATTGTATGCTATTTAAATAGACAGTCTACTTACGTATTTTGTCTATTTTTAATAAAAATATAGCTTCCATATAAATGAAAATATATAACTTAAATCCTGAAAGATCCTACTATATAAGGAAATGAATGTGAAATTTAAACCATCCCCATAATTTCTAAATCATATGATCAACTATAGTTGTAAAAAATTGGTTCGACGAAAACACTAATTAGACTTACTATTGAGATAGTATAAACAGTACGACATTGATTGTCAATTTAGATAGACTGTCTATTTTCACGTGCCTATAAATTTCACAAATAAACCAAAAAACAAGGGGGAATGTGATTGGGGTTTAAGATTTTATTTGGTAATGGCAAAAGCATCATAGAACACAAGTTTTGAGAAAGACCGATCTAAAAAAAATTTGAAAGAAGAGCAAGCTATGTTAAGCGGGAAATAGACTATCTACCTGTTACAACATGTCTGTGATTTGAAAAGGACAAAATCGTTAAGCAATAAATAGACCGTCTATCGATTGCAACATGTCTACGCACGGAAAAGGACAAGATCGTCATTAAAAAATTGAACAGTTGAAAAAAAGAAAAAAAAAGTCAAATGATCATTTACTTAAATATTGGGTCTCTACCCAATATTTGGCATAATTTCCTTTATTTTAATCATTTTAATTATATTTATTTTAAAAAATTAATCTAACAAATAAGGTTGTGATCTTCACCACGGCTCCGACCAACACTGGAACAATCACTACCACCTTCACCACCACAGGCGTACAAAGTAAATCTGTCATTCTGGTCCCATGCAACAAGCACACAAAATATCGGAATTTCACTATGAGAAAGGCAATAAGAGAGGAGTTTGTTAATGGAGGAAATGAATAGATGATGGATCGACCCGCAAAGGCGTGACTTTCTCTTTCTTCTCTGATGAATCTGAGTAGAAGACAACATGATATCTCATCAAATTAACAAATTTAACCGAAGAGTCGGGGTTTACCTGTATCGAAGAGATCAAACATGCACAATGGTTGGATAGCTTTCCCGAGCCTCTTATAAATTTTTATGACGACGAATGTAAGTTACAAATCCAGGCTTCGACCTTTGTCGTCCCCTTTGTTTTCGTATTTCTCCGACGTAATCCTTATCTAACCCAAAATCCGTTAGGATCTTCGAGTTCCAAAATCATTATATTATGAAGAGCTTCGGGTTTGTCTCTATCATAAATGTGGCTTGAAAAACTGATTTGCATTTAAAAGACTTCGAACGTATTGAAAGGGAGAGGAAACGATATCTCAGACCTTAATATGAAATCGATTAGATATTGGTTGGCATTTTGAGTTGAAACTATGTTAATACATGTAGCCTTATGAAATGCTGATGTGGCGAAAAAAAAGAGATTTGTTATATTGCTGATGTGTTACCTCTGGAAAGTCAGAACTAATGACTTTTAATTAGTTAGATGTTACCTCTTTCCTTTTCTATGGACCTCGTCATCTTTCAAAAACACGGGAAACTTTCTTTCACTTTGATTTTTGGCGCATCTAATACATTGGGTATTCTTACGTCTATGTGATCCCAATCCAGACGTCTTTTGTTCTCTGATAAATTTCTGCAAAGGCAGAAAAGATGGATCAGTTGTAAACATCTTTAATAAGAAAATCCAATTTTTGGATGCTCATGTCACAAATGACAAACTGTGAAATGCAAGATCGCCAACAAGACACTTGCTACGACTATTGAGGTAACGTCAGATTCTAAATTTGTTTCTCTCAGTATATCTCTAATAGAAAATTTATATTTAACTTCTATGTGATGCAGAAGTGCAACACGTGCGTTAAATACAGGAAATGCCCAATGCATAGAAATATGAATCCCTATTCAATTTTTTTAGTATCCTCAGTCGGAGAACTACCATTGAGTGCAAAGCTAGGCTTTATAGGACCTATTATGACATTCCAAGCAATTTCATTTTTTTTTTGCTAACATATACACTTAGGGAGACTTACAAAAATACATCTTTGTATTGTCTGTTTTTCAAAAATATCCCTGCTTGAAAAAATTTTATTTTTACACCTCCCTTTTTAATGAAAAAGACGATTATACCCCTAGACTAAAAGAAACCCTAAACGTTAAACCCTAAACCCTAAACCATAATTCCTAAACTTTAAACCCTAATAGCTAAACCCTAAACCCTAATCACTAAACCTTCAACCCTAAACCCTATTTGTGCAAATAGGAGGTGTATATTTGAGAACCATTAAAAGAGAGGTGTAAATGTAAAATTTCTTTTTCTTTTAAGTGTATTTCTGTAAATTAATCTTTTTATAATATCCTATGTTTTAAGTTATATAAACGCAATGTGAATCCTCTCTTTAAATTGCAGATCACCAACAAACACAAGACAAGCTCAAACACCCATTCAAAGGTGATCATATTCCCATGACATCAAAGAGAACAAAGTTAGCTTCTCAGTTTAGGAGGTTATTGGGAGTTGGACTTCACAAAGTTTATTGATTTTAAAATTTGAAAGGCTTATTGAATTTGTAAAGAGTTTTGTTAAATTTGCAGAGAGTTTTGTGTACTAGAAAAATCAATCAAAATTTTTTACTGGAGTATTTTGAAAGTTATGTTTAATGAGTTAATTTGTTGATAATCCATTGTCCAATAACACTAGATTTTAATTGAATCATAAAATCAACGAAAACCAGATTTTTTGAATAACAATAGTTTCTAAGTAGATTTTTAAAATCATCAAACCAATAACCGTAAATTTTATCAAGAATATTATAATACATAAACCAATAACAATATATTCTAAAAATTTTAACATTCTTCAAAAATACAACTACCAATAACCCCTCTAAATAAAATAAAATGTCCAAAAATATTCTTGAATAGAAAGTTGTTATCTCTTATCTATTGAAACCTGATCCTAAGCAACGGTTTGTCGTGTCGTGTTATATATAGTTTATCTATCCTAAAAATTATATCTACTGTAATTTTATGTCTTTGGATTTCCTTTTCCTTATAGTATAAACAATTGTCCTTTCTCTTTTTATTTTATGGAAAGCCAATATTTTCTTTTTCATTTAGGAAAACTATAATTTAACCCAAATTTTGAGATCACTAAAGTCTCATATTTCATATTCGTTGCTAACTCTTTAACAAACTGATTTGAAAAGTAAGTTGGACAAGATATAAAATGCATTTGTAAAATGTTATGTATATTTATAGTGATAGTATATATTCCAATTATAACTAGTTTTACCCAAAACAAATAAATAGTTTTACCCGCAATTAAAAATATTTTTAGATTCCCCGCTCCCGAAAGTTAAGTAGGCATTTGCAATTATTTCTTGCGGACTACCCGATTAGATTAGAGGTGGAAGTCGATGTTGTTCAGTTCTAGCATTAGTTTCGTTTGGGTTCTGGAGCAACACCAGGGCTGGACAAACTAACTGCAATCTAAATCGAACATAGCCGAATCGAACCTAACTGAATCAAAAACTTCTTGGCTCTAATATATTTCTAAAATTTAGGAACCGAATTAATCTAACCGAACCGAATAATTGAATGATCACCTAAGATCGATTCTTTACTGGAATCGTGCGGGATGTGGGCCTATCAAATATAGTAGGGTGGGCAACTACCGAGCTTCGTATCGTCGTGATCGATTTCGGTCATGTTTGTTTCTCAAAGCTTAATTGTGTGTTACCATGTGGCATATACATAAATACTATAGTTTGATATGTTAATGTTATGATGTACATATTGGTTTTTTATTCTTGGGTAGATTAGGTTAAATTCTCTTGTATATAATCTTAGTGTTGTACATCATTATCAATACAAGAAAACTTTGAATACGTCTTTGGTTTCTTGACATTGTGTGAACTTTGTTAGTTGCTTAGAGCACCATTAACCATGGTTTCTTAACAAAATTTCTTAAGGAAAAAAATATTTAAATAATTGGAGAGAGAGAAAAAAAACTAAGAACCCCATGCCAAATGATTCTTTATTTGTTAGATTAATTTGTTAGATTAATTTTTTAATCATAGATTTCAATTAATCATATATCCAAACAACTGCTATTGTCATGTTTTAGATTTTGTATGCTTAGAATTTAGATTGATTGGTGGATGCATCTCTTAAATAGAAAGAAACTTTGATTTTCGAAGAATGTTTGTGTTTATTTATATAATGTGATTAAAACTTAGTTTAGGTGGAAATGGTGCGAGAGGAGGTGATGTGATTTTGGAATGCACACACGCAGTTTGGGATTTCAGTGGATTACAACTTCATGTTGTAAGTTTATGCCTCGACCTCGCTTCGTTTGTTTTCATTTTCTCAGAAGAAGATGCCTCAATTGAGTCTACTTCTATGGCATCTGTAGAAAGGTGGGAAAGCTGGACAAAGAACATCCAAGAAAAGGATTAGAAATAGAGAAGAAGACAAGGTTTTGTGTATATTTGTGTATATTTCTTTCGTTTTTTTTTGGGAACTAAAGCTCTGTTTATTTGTGTTACCACAAGTCCTCTAAGTGCCTATTGGGACAATGATTCATCTTCAAGAAGGTGAGATTCCATCTCAGATTAAAATTGAAACTAATTAACATCCACTAATTTAGTCTTTAAGTAAATATGCATTAGCCAATCAGAAAATTGATTGGGACTCAATCATCGTTCTTCTGATCATATCCGACGATTGAATCGACGATTCACAGTCACCAATGGGACTTAAAGAATCTATTCTTTCCAACTTGAAACAGTATCTACAATCTGACGAGAAAGATGATAAACATAAGAGGACAAAACCACTTGAAACATTGGGTTAACCTGAATCAAACAGGTATTGGTTTGTCATCACTTCCCTCTCTTTCTTCAATTCTTATCTTTGTAACCCACACCACACTAATTCTCACATTGGATATGCTATTTGTAATTGATTGTCAATTCAATTTGCAACGTGATGTTAATGTAGATTTTGGTAGCTTTGAGATTCACTAGAAAAAGGTATTTTCCTCATCTCTCTCTGCAAATGTAATCCTTTCATTAAACCTTTGAACGTGTTCTTACTACTGTTATGTGTGGAATGAATACATGTTAAGAAATTTTACGTCAAGAGATTTCCTAGAGATATAAGGCAACAACGCCTCAATGTATTATCCTAGCATCACCGAAAAATCATGAAAGTGCTGATTCCACCAACAACACGTGAGATAAAGGATTCCACGTTCTAAAACACTCTCGGTAAACTGTTCTTAGTGTTTAAAAGATTTAACAGAGAAGGATCATTAATCCAACATTTGTCACTTCTATAATATCTACTTTAAGATATATATAAACTTCACGCACTAGACTCTCTTGCAAAATAAGCTGAGATATCTTCTAAAGTTTTTTTTTGACACTATTTTGAAGTTAGTAGAAAGAATACTCGACAATGAAGAACTGAGTTCTACAAATGGGACGGTGAACTTTCCCAGTTATTGCAGAACATGAGAGAAAATCTCAACAAAATTGTTGAAGTGTGGTTAAGAGAAGAAAAAAAATCAATGCTTGGAAGAGATGAAGAAATATTTGAAGTATTTTGGTGAGATACTTCATCTCTTATTGTCCTAATTTTATTCACACTCTCTCAATACTTGCTAGAGGCAACTAAAATCCTACATCGTTTATACTCCTAAACTCTTCCTTTGCTTCAAAGATGTTTCTTCATTCAAGATTCAAAATTATTAACATTTTGTATTGTTCAATGCTCATATTAACTTGGTAGGTAAATAGAGTGATAAGCGTACATCTGAATTAGCAAACGAATTTATTTTTTAGTATTCTATATCAAACAAACTTATTTATTGGTCGAAGAAGTGTCAATGGATCATCACTTGCTACAGTGAAACAATTATGATCAAAGGACGCAGACAATGAGCAAAATGACATACTTGACACGGAAGGAAGATTTAATCATGAGAACTATGTATGTCTCTGCCATCGACCAACATGTAAAGTGAGGGAAGCTGTTCCCGATAGCATTCGTAAAGGAACCCACTTTATAATCAGTGCTGCTCTTTTAGTTTGTTAAAGTTGCTAAGATAAAGTTGGGTACCCTCAAGAGAGCGAAGAAGAAGAGAAGAAAGATGTCTGGTGTTCTCCGCAGAGGAGGTTTGTTTAAATCTTTTGTTTGATTCTCGACTTGAAGTATGTTTGCTAATTTAGTCTTGTTTGTTGTCTGAATACTCAAAAGTCTTGTGGTGGAGTCTGAGAAGTAAACATAACGATTCCTTTGTTATGGGATATTTTGTTATATTTTTGGAACTTCGAAGTTGTTGGTTTGATCTTTGAATGTCCAAAACTCTTTTGTTTATGTGTTTTGTTTTTTCTTTTTTTTTCTTTTTTTTTTTGTAAAAGATTGTTGTTGTGTTTTGTTGTGAGTGATTAATGTTGTTTCATTCTGCTCAATTTCTTAAAAGGTTTTCCAATTTTACTACTTTTAAAGAATAAAATATCAAAAATGCCCATCTAATCTATCGAAAATTCTCGAAAAAGTTTCCATTACAACTTGATCTTTTAACCATTTTCTGGTTAAAAAGAAAAATTATACATAAGTTAATACCCAAAGTGTTTGGTATTGTCATTTGTCATTGTTAAACTTAGATTAAAGTCGTTAGTTTGTATGAGATAATTCTAGCCCTTCCTAAATCTTTGAATTCTTGTCCAAAAAATTTCAGATGCATAGCAATGGCACCATGACATAATTAAATTATGAAGTGATTTAGTTGGATATTAAAAGTTGGAATTGATGATACAAGATCATTTTGTTAATGAATTAATTTGGTTATTCATAAAATTCTTCTTACTTAATAAATTCTACATACAATTGATCGTATGTATTTTACAACTTGAGATTTGTGTGCATATTTGGAGTTATTTTCATTTTATTAATTTCTCATGATATATGGATTTTGTCACAATATGTGATCATTCTGAGTTTAAAGATAGATTACAGAAAGGTGATCAAATTGTGTCTTTCCTATTTACATAATTGTTATAAGAAAATATGATATATAAGTGATAATTTAAACAAATAAACAAGGAAGTTTAAATTATTTAAAGAAAATTTACAATAATTAACAAACTGAACAGATACAAAATTATTTATTTAATTGTAGTAATTAAATAAATTTATAACATGATAAATTTTAATTTATAGTTTTAGTAAAAAAAATATCTACAGAGATAAAGTTTTTGTTGAAATATTTTTTATAACATTATACATTTATAAAAGGATATTTTCATATGTATATGTGATAGGAATTTAGTAAAATTTAAAATTAACTAAATAAAAAATATTTATTTCTAATATTAATTAAATAAAATCAATATAGTGAATTTAAAATATAATAAAGTAATAACATGTGATCAGTATACTGAATATTTATTCAAAATCTTGGCTCCGGAATAGCTAATAAAGATCATACTAAAAAGATCTTGGTTTGTGAATCCTATGGACAATTTAAAAAGCTAAAAACGCCATTTACTTCACAAGTACTTTAGAAACTAATCAGAAACTGGTTAAGACCATCGTAGATTTAAAGATGATTTTTTCCTTTGTTCACCCAAGAATGGTTTTTGTTATTATGTGAAAATTTATAATATAATTACTCTAAGGAGAATTAATTTTAAATATAAAATAAATGATAGTTATAATAAAACTTAAAACTAAAATAAACTAATTCTTTAAGTAACCAGAAAAAACTAAAATAAATAAGTTTACTGTTTCCAAATTTATAGACAAATTAGAAAATCACTCCTAAAATAGTTAAAAAGAAGCAAAAAATTAAATTTAATGTCATCAACCAATATGAATTTTTTACTTTATTGACATTTTCCATTTTCTTATTTCGCATCACTTGATATCAAATCACCTTATATTGTATCTTACATTTCTAGTCGCAACATTATATTGTTTCCTACATTCAATGATATATAAACTACCAGACAAGATTTGATACTAAGCAAATGATATATGAAACATATATACGGTATAGAAAAATGGTCATTTAGTAAATATTATGCATAGTTGTGTACTATAAATTCTGGAAAATATGACAATTATCTGTTTTAAGAAAATACTTACAAATTTATCATAAAATGGTGATTGCAACAAAAAAAAACAACTCAAAGTATTAAAAAATGTACCTCAAATAGTAGCATAAAATGATCTAATTAAATCTTTAATTGAACAACATGCAAAATTAAAGATTGTTTAACAAAACAGACATTTTCTGCATAAATAGATACTAAAATGTTATAAAATAAAATAAAAATAATAGAAACGATCTGTGGATACGTGCAACAACCTAAGAAAAGTAAGTATTTTATATACTAGATAACACAAACTAATTAATTAATATGTCACACATTGCAAGTTACATATGAAGACAACCGCTTCGCAATACCATGTACTAATAATCAATACGCTACTATAGGGAGAAGAATCGTAATCGATCCTGATCTATATATTGGACTAAAAGACAATTTCGTACCATCTACAGATTACAAGATCTCGGGCTATAACAGCCCAAAACATCAACCTTAATAAAGTCAAACGTGAAGCTACTCTAAATAAAAAGCGGGAAAGAACGAACATCCCCGCACTCTGAAAAAATATCTTAAACAAGATTTAAATTCATGCAGCTCACTTTATAATGACTATGCCTCTTGAAACCCTTTTATATTTTCACGACCTTATCATTTATTACTCCATTCAAATTTAGATTAGTTAACTTCATAACATTAATTCTTTTAAAAAAATATAAAAAAAGGCTTCTGCCATCTTATAAGAGATAAAACGATGTCATAATTGAAGGAAATGAAATTTCTTGTTCAAAATCTGCACAATAAGATATTTAAGTTACACCCTAGAAATTAACAGTATCTTTCCAGTTTGTTTATCAAGATAGATAAAACCGAAACAACACTTTTTTTCATAAAATACAAGTTTGAAAAAGGCATACCAATGAAAGCTAATAACAATGTGATAATATCGACTTTATAAAGTAAAATAATTTGAAGTGGAAGTAAATTGAATATTGAACTAAATTCAATTAAACTGAAAAATCCATCTTCATAAACTCTTTTGAAGAGATAAACAAGCACATAATTGTTGTTTAGAGGCGGTTTTACATTACTAGCTTTGCTATTAATCAAATGAAAGAAGAATATATTACAAACTAATTTTATCGCTTGTTGCTCCTCTGGTCTTCAGAGATCTGCATACAATGTAGAAAAAAATATACTGTAGTAATTTATACTATGACCATGAATGTTTGACATCAACTCACACGGTTTACCAAAAAAAACAAATCATCTTGGCAAGAAAACATTGATATAATGAAAGACAAACTATAGAACATTTAGATTCCAAAAAATATCATAACATCATGTTCAATAAAATCATATCCAACTAAACATATGTTTAGTATTCCCTCTGTACCAAAATGATTGATGTTTTAGGGTTTTTACTTATTAAATGCAATTTTTTGGGTAAAAAAAATCTTTATTGTTTCTTAGAAAATCAATTTTTATGGAAAAGAGAGTAATATACTTTTAAATTAGTTGTTGTTCTAGAGAAAAATTTTCGTCAACTACAATAAAAAGGAGGGAGTATATAGTATGTAAATCTCCACCTATCAAAATCCGAAAACTGAACGCAGAATAAAGAACATCAACAATAAAAAATGAGTAAATTCAACGAGACTAACTTCCAACAATTTGAATTCAATGCAAAACTAGTAAATTGATTATTAACTTAAAACTCTAACAAATTTATCCAAAACAACAATATTGATCTAGAAGTCAAATTCCGCATAAAGGAATCAAACTTTGGATCAAGCAACAAACAATCAATCTTTGTTTTATTATAAAGCTCTTTAGAGAATTAAAAAGTACGAACCTGACGATCGTTGTCCTTCGCAATCAAGAGTCTCGTCGAATTTATTCGACGGGTACTTAGCCGTGATACCACCAACCTCAAACACAAGGTTATCGCCGGATGATCGAATCCCGGTGATAGACCACCACTTGAAAAACGCGCGAACCCGAATCCCTTGTAGTTCCGAGATCCGACCCGGTAAGATTCGACCCTTTACTTCATTCGAATAAGTGGCTAGGTAGTTATCAGGTGGAAGCGTGATTTTGCAAGTTCCGTCGAGGAACAGAGAGAACTCGCCGGAGGTTTTGTTGATGAAGTAATCTTTGACGGATAAAGGAATCAATCCTATCGGAAAGCCATGGTTGTTTAGCTCTGCGTGAGCCCGAGTCCGCGATTTGACGATCGTGTTTGGATCTTGTGAGGAGAGAGGCAAAAGTATGAGGAAAGATATGATGAAGAAGAGAGAGATCTTCATCTTCTTCTTCGTCCTGAGGAAACAGAATCGTTGGGAAAATATTTGTTAGGGTTTTTTTTTGTTAGCTTTTGACTTATTTTAGGTTAAGCTTTGAAGCTATAAATAAACAATTATAAATTTAATTATGAATAAGATTAAACATTATTTAGCTTTTGTTTAGGTTAAAAATATTAGCTTGGAGTCTTGGACAACAATATAGGATTACATATACATAATCTTTGACATGTTCATGAAACTTAGGTGAATCTCATAACGTTATATATACATTTGTTATGAATATACATTTGACAAATGTATATACATTTGTTATGAATATTGTGAATGTTATTAATTAACGAAATATTGAAATTCGTGGATGTTTTAATCACAAAACGTCATGCATTTGTTTAGAAGAGTTTGATCATTTTGATGAGAGTAAATAAAAGTTATTATTATTTGACTCTTATAAAATTTTTATGAACCACAAGATAATGAAGGAACTTTATTTACCAAATCAAAATAAGAATAAATCTAAATTTTCTAACTAAAATATTGAAGTAAATATTTGGTTCATCTCTTTGATTTTTCAATAGAGTTTATCTAAGTAAAAGTAATATATTGTCCGTGGATTTTCTACATTTTTCACACGAAATAAAAATACAACAAAATGTTTAATAAATAATATACTATCAACCTGGCTAAATAAAAATTAGAAAATAAATATTACCTTTGACGAACGAAAACTTCAAAACAGCTCCAATCCAAACCTTCCTCTTTAACTCGAGGAGATTTTACCATCGTATTGCTTTAACATGTGTGGTCTAATAGTGGTGATTAGGGGAAATTTTCGTCGTTGCCTTATTCTTATTACTAGTCAAGAGACGTTAATTAAGTCGCGATGCTCCAACATGCATAACTCGAAATATCAACTCGTTGTTGTTGGAATCACCTAAAAAAATTGTGAACTTTGACATTCGATCTACTCTAATACTCCCGCATTCATCTGGGTTTGACTCTGATACCAAATTTTAACACTCCCGCCCGTCTCTACTATCTATCCCGACGTCTCTCTCGGCATGTGAGTCCACCCTGTCCGATAGTTAGGAGCATTACCTCGGAAAGCTTTGAAGAGTTAATTTAATATCTTTGAAGAGTTAATTTAATGCCTTTGCAATCACCGTGCGATTTTTCCCCTACTTTGTCTTTACTCATACGATTCCGAGAATCACTTTCTAGAAAGTCAGCCATCCTAGTACAACTCCAACACAAATACGTTTTACTGGGAAGTTTTCTCATGACAAATGATTGAAACAATTAGTGCATTTTGGTGATATAGGTAGTCAACTCAATATTTTTAAGCTTTTCTCAACATCATCTTGTCTCTATAAACCGGAGTCTCACGAATATATTGAACAATGTATACTCGTACTTCTTTTGAGAGCTTAAAATTGCCAAAGGTTTTTACCTCATGTGAAATTAAATCCCCATAAGATGAGTTAATCTCTTTTGTTTTGTTTTAACGTGCAGAAAAGTAAGGCATAGATCCATGTTCAAAAGAGACGAGATAGTGTCGCCATGATATGGTTTCAATAAGCCCAAAAGTTTGTTGATTAATTTGTTAAAAAATTGTTATTGACAATTAAAAAAATACATATAAAATGAGTTACAACACAAACACACCAACGACCTTCGTTTTTCTACGTTATTTAAGTCAGTGACATGATTTAAAAGAATATAGTTGTAAAATATAAATGTAACTACAAAGACGGCAATGCACAATTATGGCGACATTGTGAGCTTGCGTAAGCCTGAAAGAGAAGAGGAAGGATTAAAAAATTAAACCCAAAGTTTAATTTTGAGTATAAATAAATCATCCTCATACATGAATATGTTATCACCAAAGTTAAAGAATTATTGAAAAGAAAAACAAGTTTAAGATAAAAGGCAAAAGAAAATGGCAAAGAACATCAACTTCATCACCTTCACTATTCTCTTGATTGTCCTTCTGACGATTTCGACCGGTATTAATATAACGAACTTCTCTATTAATTATACTTTGTTGTTGTTTTCTAACTATCTTGTGCTGATGAATATGTAAACTTCTAGATGTTGTGAAGAGCAAGCCCATTGGTTGCCCTAAAAAATGTGTTACTAAAACGTTCTTCGACGAGTGCGGGCCGGCACCATTCACCGGTACAAATTTTGATTGCTGTAAGTGTTGCATAAAAAAGTACGGGCCTCGTCAGATCTGTGAAGGTATCGTTGAGGGATTCGAAAAGCACTGCCATTGCTACTCAAACTCTTGAGGTTTGAAATGAGTCAAATGACCTCATATAATTTCCAAATGTAACTTTTGTTTTCAATTTGTGTGAGGACATTACATATGTGTATTTGTTTGTGTTCAAGTTTCTTTTGCTTCCAAATAAAACATTAAGGGCAAAGCTTATAACTGTTTGCCCCCCAAATGTAAGCTCATGTTAATTGTGTGCACAATTATTTCATTCTAAATACTAATCTCGTTTGTGTTTCTATCCCAAAATGTTATATATATATATATATATATATATATATATATATTTGTGACATCTTATGATAATGACTTTTCCCGAGGTTTGAACCGGAGACCTTTAGTGTCTTGAATCTTGAGCTGAGTCTTGTTAGAGCATGATTAATGCGGGTCTCTTAGGATGAGGTTCTTAGGATTGATTAAGAGACGGTCGCTTAGTTTTTAACTAAAAAAGCTAAAAACCGTCTCTTTAAGTTCTTATTTAAGAGACGGTTCTTAGCTTTTTTTAGTTAAAAACTAAGAGACCGTCTCTTAACCGACCCTAAGAACTCCACCTTAAGAGACCTGCATTATTCATGCTCTTACTCTCTTAATCCCCCAAGTATCTTTTAGTCAGATGGTATATTAATCCCAACACAACATTTTTCTACCCACATAACTGAATTTAGCAATACACAACTTTGGATTAGTGTACTTCTACAATTAAACATGACATAATAGTGCAAAGAAAACATTCCTTTTTATTATTTTACCTAAAATCCAAAATCTTTATTATGTCTATACCCTTTGACTCCTTCAGCTGAAAAGTACATCTATCATAAGCAGAATGATTTAGTATAGTGGAATGGGTGACTCCAGGCGGCTCTTGGCTCTTATATACAGAAATGTGAATATTCATTCACGTATAAAATGTTTATGTATATGAAAGACCTACCTAGCTTGATTAGATATTGTGCCAAAAAGGGGGTGACAACTTATGTAGTTGGCAAAGACGAGACTCTATGACATTAATTGAAGTAAGTAGGGGTAAGAAAGGAGTGGATACCATGAAAATTTAGATATTTGTGGTTTGCTTCGTTTTTACGGATATTTTTAATTGTGCGATTAGCTTTGATTCGGAAAATACATATATCCGAAAAAACAAAAAATCCAAACTATTTGTGGATATTTATGGATACTTACATATATTTACGGGTATCTAATACATTTTCTTTAATACAAAAAATGAAATAATTAGAGTTTTTTGGCTAAAAATACATGTTTTACGTAATAGAAATAAGAATAAAATTATGTTAAATAATTTAGAGGGTACTTATTCAATCTAAATAAAATATATTAAAGATAACTTAAAATTTTATGGCCTTGATTGATTCTAGATTTACATTGTTTTTGGTTTTTCATTTTTCACAAACCATTTTTTCTCCATTCATGATTTTGTGAAAAATGAATTTTCTCAATCATAGAGAATCTAGATGTAAATGATTTTTTTTTCTACATAAAATCTAAAACTAATTTTCTTGAATTAATCACCGTAACCTTATAATCATGAGTTTTATTGAGTTTTTATTTTTTCTTAATTTAATTAATTTAATAAAAAGAAATTTAAGTTTATAGAGATAATAATTAGAAATTTTATATGCATTCAGTTATCTATATACATGTATTTATATATCCCGTTTTTAAATTTTATTATTTGTGATTTGATTTGTTTTTAAGGGATATATAATTTTAATATTTGTTTTGTTTCAAAAACTACGGATATTCGGATTTTTCGGATCCAATCAGCACAAAAAACGGATCGAAGAAAATATCATGGATATATATTGTCTATCCCTCAAAGTAGGGCAGACTAAATGCCCAAAAGAATAACTAGTGTCGCCATCATTGCTACAATGTGTTAAAACCCTAAAGTTATTAATGAAGCAAAATGGTTTTCATTTATCGTATTAAATATTCGACAAGATTCGTGCTTACTCTATCAACGATAACAACAATATTATTGTTAAGAACATTTAACAAAAAAAAAGAAATTAGATTATATAAAAGGAATTACAAAGTCAAAGACACCTAAAACCTTCTTTTTGTTGATTATTTAAGTCAATGGAATGATTAAATAAGAAGAGATATGGACAATAAATATGTAATGAAAAAGATGACGATGAACAATTGTGGCGACATTATGAAGTTGGGTAAAAGCTAAAAGAGAAGAGAAGGGATTAAACAATTATGAAAATGTAACGAAATTTTGGGTATAAATAGATCACCTCGGATATGGATATGTCTCACCAAAGTTAAAGTAAAAGAAAAATAATTTTAAGAAAAAGCAAAACATCAAAAACAAAAGAAAAATGGCAAAGAACATCAACTCTACTAGCTTCACCATTCTCTTGCTTGTCCTCTTGGCTGCTTCCACCGGTATTAATATAAAAAACTTTGTTGTTGTACTTTATAGTTGTCTTTTAATTATCTTGTGCTGATGATCTTGACAAATATGTCAACGTTGCATCTAGGAATCCATAAGAGCCAAGCTGTTGACTGTGGAATTAAATGCACTAACTTGTTCCCTGTGTTTTACGGGGAATGCGGGCCAGTGCCGTACACAGGTACAAATACTGATTGTTGTAACTGTTGCAAAACAAGATACGGGGCTCCTCCTGTTTGTAAAGCGGTTGTTGAGGGAAGCGAGAAACACTGCCACTGCTACTCAAACTAATGAGGTTTGAAAAAACCACACATGTATGACTTTTGTTTTCTTTCGGTCAATGGACATAACATGTGTGAATATGTTTATGTTCATGTTTGTTTTTCTTTCAAATAAAACATCAAGGGAAAGCTTATCACTCCTTTCCGCCAAGTGTGAACTCATGTTGTATGTACTTTTGTTTCATCCTGAATACTAAAACTCGTCTTGTGTTTGTGTTCCTCGTTTTAATTCCCACCTACATCCAAGTTTCAGTCCCGGGAAATTTTCTATAAATATTTCCCACATTTTAATACAGACATATGGACAATAACGATCAGTTTTGAACATATATGTTTTATACTTAAAATAATATAGACTGTTTTCAAGTCAAATGATGTTTCAAATGATGTGTCAATAACTGTTCACACGAACTTATTGTTTATCCTTTCATTAGACTAGGACAATATTCGAGGTGATTTGTATTAAAATCTGAAATCACATGTTATTTGAACAAGAATTCTAATAAGTCTTATAAAATTTAGTGTTATTGAAATGATGATTTTAAAATATATCTTTAAATTTACTGTTAATTGAAATATTTTAAGTAATGGATTTTACGTGACTTTAAGGTGTTTTAGTGAGATTTGTTTGTTAAAAATACAAAGATTTAAATCACATGATTTTAAGTGGAATTGCTGAGGATTTCCAAAAAAAAATCACAACGTCCCTAACTCAACAAAATCTTTTAAAAACTCATTGAAAATCAAATCCTCTCCACATCACACTTCAATACACCCCATAGTTCTTCTATATATCATTTCGAATTGTGAAAAACCCCTAGTATTTATCATATAAAAGAAAAGGATGTATTCAATGGACTATAAATAAGAAGACAATTTCATAATAAAATTTAGATCCAATCTGTTTTTGATTGTTCAAGGCTTAACTGTATCAAACTGTATCATTATCTTTCATAAGGAAACTTTACATTCTTATCAAAAAACAAAAAAGAGAAAAAAGATGAATTCAATGGATTATAAATAAGAAGACATGAATTCAATGGATTACATTCTCAATTTTGAGTTGAAGATCCTGCGATATTAAAGAGTAGTCAAATGAAAACGCATGAAAAGAGAAGCTTACATACGAACAAGAACAAAAGAATGTGAGATAAGAAGTTTTGTCATCAAAAGGCTAGCATACAAGTTGTGGTGGATGCAGCCAATCCTTCAAGTTACTATTCTTTTTCAACTTTCGTTTTTATGATCCAAAAAGATCATATTATCGTATGAGCAAATTATATGAAAAACTTTTATCAAAAGAAAGATTACTATTTGATAGGTAAGATCATTTTTATCCATCATGCTTATTGTTGTCTTTTCTTTCGTTATGTAATTTGCAGGTATGTGTCCATTTCAACATTAATAAAATTTCAGCGTTAAAAAAAAGCTACTATGCGAATAAATGATAAATCTAAGACTTGAATTGATCCTCTTAGACAAATTCATATATGTTTCTATAAGACTTTCATTGATCATCTTACCTTAAAAGTTGTTTAATTAACATTTAGACAAGGTCATCCTAAGAAATTAAATCCCCATGAGATGAGCAAATCCTTTTCTTTTGTTTTGACATACATAGAAGTAACGCATACATAGATTTTCAAAAGAAACGAGATAGTGTCGCCATGATTGCTGCAATGCCTCTAATATGAGAAAAGCTAATGACGGCTAAGAAAAGAGAGATTAAGGCTTTTCATTAGGGTTTTCACTTACTGTTTTTACAAGAGATTGTGTGAGCTTTTATACAATCAAGTCACACAATAGAGACCCTACACCTGTCCATTTCTACATTTGAATCAATGGTTCCTAATATCTCAAATGAATTTCGCAGAAGCTGCTCTTCTTTTGTCTTCATCTTCTTCTCTCTCCTTTCTGCAAATTGTACTACACACTGCTTTGGCGTGAAGGTAGAAGATGACTTGGCTGAGTTTAGATTAATGGGCTTCTCGAGAGATGACTTGGGCCTTTGATTTTCTTTTACGTTTTTGATGGCCCATACTTTGCTTCTTCTTCCTTATTCTTCTTTCTTCCTCCTCTGTTTCAATAAACTGATCCTCTGTTCTTGTCTCTATGTTTACACCCCCTCTCAAACTGGTGGTGGGTGGAAACCCAACACCAAGTTTGTTTCGGAGCAAAACAAAGGCGGTTCGAGATAGGGACTTAGTGAAAATATCGGCTATTTGGAGGTTGGCAGGGACATGGCGTGTCTCAATCGCGCCTAGTGCCACTCTTTCGCGAATGTAATGATAGTCCGATTCGAAGTGTTTTGACCGCTTGTGGAAGCTTGGGTTGACACTGAGATGAACTGCCGAGAGGTTATCACAATGCAGGACTGCTGGACTTGGTTGCGGAATCTGCAAGTCTCGAAGAATTGACGAGATCCATGTTAACTCCGCGGCTGTTTCTGTGAGAGCTCTGTATTCAGCTTCGGTTGATGATCGAGACACTGACTTTTGCCTTGTTGCAGACCAAGATACGATTCCAGAGCCAAGAAACGTGCAAAAACCTGTTGTTGATCTCCTAGTTTCTTTGCATCCGGCCCAATCACTGTCACTATATGCGATAACCGAGAGATCTGTAGTCTTTCGAAGATGAATACCAAGTGAGACAGTTCCACGAATGTATCTCAGAATGCGTTTTAACAAGCCAAAATCGTAGACCGTTGGAGAATGCATCCGTTGGCAAAAAAAATTTACCGCAAACTGAATATCCGGTCTTGTAAGAGTTAGATACTGCAGTTTTCCGGCCAAGCTTCGAAAATAGGTTGGGTCATAAAATGCTTCATTACAGCTTGTTGTGTCTAACCGTGAAGGAAGAGGTGTGGAGACAGATTTGCAGTCACTAATTCCAGCTTGATGTAGAACATCCTCAGCATATTTATGTTGACTTAGAAACATCCCATCATCAGAGTGTAGAACCTGGATACCAAGAAAGTAATGAAGGTTTCCCATGTCAGTCATTCGGAACTCTTGATTCAGACTGTCCAGCAATGTTTGAGTGAAGATCGAGTCATTCCCAGTCAACATAATATCATCAACATAAAGAAGAAGCACTATAGTTCTTCCATCTTGATGATACACATAAAGAGATGGATCATGTTTGCTGCAACGAAATCCAAATTCCAATAAGAAGTTTGTGAACCGATCATACCAAGCCCGAGGGGCTTGTTTCAATCCATAGATGGCCTTATGTAACTTGCACACATACGACGGATACTTTGGATCTTCAAAGCCCGGCGGTTGAGTCATATAAACTTCTTCATGTAAGTCTCCATGGAGAAAGGCATTCTTGACATCAAGTTGTGTAACTTTCCAACCCTTTGCCGTGGCAACATCAAGGACTATTCGTATTGTGGTTGTGCGGACTACTGGGCTGAAAGTTTCCAGGAAATCAACCCCTTCTTCTTGGTCATATCCCTTGGCAACGAGTCTAGCTTTTAGTTTGTTCAAGGTCCCATCGGCATTAAGTTTTGTTCTATACACCCACTTGCAGCCAAGGATGTTCATAGTCGGAGTAGGAGGCACGAGGCTGAATGTTTTGGTAATGCGCATACACTCTACTTCATCTGTCATCGCATCAGTCCAACCTGGATCACTGAGAGCAGAAGCTACAGACTTCGGTTCTGGTGGGAAAAGCTTGCTGGCCAACAAAACATAACGGGGATTAGGCTTGCGGATTCCAGCTTTACCTCTAGTAACCATAGTGTGAGTGTTTTGTTGTTCTGTTATCTCTTCAGTTGCAGTGGATTCATCGTTTTGTTGAGACTCTTCAGAGGAGACAGATTCTGTTTCTGGTTCATTGTCATTATCTTCGACCATATCAGGTTCTATTACATCCTCATGTATATTGTCTTGGTTTAGAACAGGTATTGTTGGCAACATTGTAGTAGCAGGAGGTGAGGAGGCCACTTGAGGGACCGATGATGATACAGCTTGCCAAGCTTTAAGCAACCGTGACGAGTAGACAGGAACCAAGTGCTGATATCGAGAGACAAAGGGGAAGTTTTGTTCATCAAAAACCGCATGACGACTTATATAAACACGTCCCGTTGGTGGATGCAAACAACGATATCCTTTGTAATTTGCATTGTAACCAAGAAACACACATTGTAGTGATCGGGGCTCAAATTTGTGTTCAACATATGGCCGAAGGCATGGATAACACGCACTACCAAAGATCCTTAGAGCCGAGTAGTCTGGTGCTTTCTTAAACAGAATCTCATGAGGTGTTTTGGACTCTTTTGGCGCCGAAGGAAGCAGATTAATGATGTAGTTTGCTGTAAAAAAGGCTTCGACCCAATAGCAAAGAGGAACACCACTGTGGAATATCATGGACAGACTTAACTCGATGAGATGTCTGTGTTTACGCTCGGCTAGACCATTCTGCTCCGGCGTATATGGACATGAGATCAAATGTTGAATACCAGACATAGATAAGAGAGATGTGAATTTTTGACTTGTAAACTCACCTCCACCATCACTTTGAAAAATTTTGATCTTTTTATCTAGCTGTGTTTCAATGAATTTCTGAAATTGGATGAACACTTCATAAAAATCAGACTTTAGACGTAGAGGATAAACCCAACTATATCTTGAATAGTGATCCACAAATACCACATAATACTTGAACCCTTGTACAGACGCAACTGGAGCAGGACCCCACAACTTGTTGATAAATTATTTAAACCAAATCATTGTCATTAGCGATTAAATAGTCGCTGAGATTCGTGCTTACTCTGTCATTGACAACAAGATTATAATTTGTTAAACAATTGTAGTGTACAATTAAAAGAATATATATATATATATATATATATATATATGGCATGATTAAAAGAGGATAGAGTTTGAAAATAAAAATGTAAATAAATAGACGGCAATGCACAATTATGGCGACACTATGAACATGAGTAAGAGTTGACATTCTCGCAACCTCTCTATCGTTTTCTGTTTCTCATCACTTTGTTTCATCGGTTTCATCATAACCATTGCTGTTGTGTGGAATGGCAAGAGCTTTTTAATGATTTGTTTCTCAATAGCTATCATCATCATATGAATTTACTTTAACCCTAACACAACATTTTTCTAATCACTATAACTAAATATAGCTATATATCTGACAAAAAAAAAGTTATATATAACTTTGGACATGTTTACTTCTATAATTAAGCATGTCATAATAGTACAAGACAACATTCTTGTTACGAGATCGATTTGAATATATTTGGATAGTTTACATTTTTGTGTATATTTTCTTATTACTAATTAGGTAGTTTTCCTATTGTTAAATATGTAATCTACTTGTGGACCAAATTATTATCTTGAATAAGTAAGTCTAGTGACTTATCAATTCGTTTATACTTTGAAAGTGTTTTTCTACTTTTGGCATTAATTCACCATTATTATTTTACGTAAGTAAGCAAATCGTTTTCCTTTGTTGGATTAAATAGTTGCCAATATTCATGTTTATTCAATCAATGATAACATTACAATCATTCTATATAATATTTATTAAAAACTATGTGTATATAGACGGATTGGCCTCCAAACCAGGAAAAAAAAGTTGTTTAAGGAATTCGGTTCTCGATCCTTTAAAAATTTATAGCCTCATAAATTCCAAAGTCGGCCCGACGATTTTTTTTGTTGATTATTTAAGTCAATGGGATGATAAAATAAAAATAGCCGTAGAAAATAAATAAGAAATGAAAAAGATGGCAATGGAATAGTGTGGCGACATTATGGACTTGGGTTAAGAGAAGAAGAGGGATTAAACAAATATGACAAAGTTATATTGTTGAGTATAAATAAATCATCTCACTCAAGGATATATCTCACCAAAGTTGTATTGAAAAGGGAAGCAAAAAAAGAAACAAGTTTAAGAAAAAGAAAAGCTTAGTAAACCAAAGAACAATGGCAAAGAACATCAACTCCTTCAACTTCACCATTCTCTTGCTTGTCCTCTTGACGGCTTCCACTGGTATTAATATAACAAACTTCCCTATTATACTATGTAGATGTCTTTTAGTTATCTTGTGCTGATGATCTTTATGAATATGTTCACATACCTCTAGGAATCCAGAAGAGCCAAGCGGTTGATTGTGGAATTAAATGCATTAACCCGTTCCCGGTGTTCCATGGGGAGTGCGGGCCGGCTCCGTTCACGGGTACCGATACTGATTGTTGTGCCTGCTGCAAGGACAAATTCGGAGCTCCTCCAGTTTGTAAAGCGGTTGTCGAGGGAAGTGATGCGCACTGCCATTGCTACGCAAACATATGAGGTTTAAAACAACTTTTGTTTTCATTCGGTGTGAGAACATTACATGTTAATGTTCAAGTTTATTTTGCTTTCCAATAAAACACCAAGGGAAAAGCTTATCATTGCTTCCCCCCAAGTGTGAATTCATGTTGTGTGCAGCTTTGTTTCATTCTGAATACTAAAACTCCTCGTTTGTTTGTGTTTCTCCTTTTAATTCTCACCTACATTCAAGTTTCAATCCCAAGAAATTCTCTATAAATATTTGCCACATTTTGGTATAAATATGGACAATAACATTAGGTTTGAACATACATGTTTTGCATGCAAAAGAATAAAGACGATTATCACCTCAACTGATGTTTCAAAATAATGTGTCAAGAAATGTTCACTAGAATTTATAACTCGCTCATGGACCTCTTGATGCAACCCTGGATCTCTGAAACTGGAAAACAGAACCTTTCGGAAC